>JANQAP020000102.1:2221962-2234087 GCA_026874005.2 Erythroxylum coriaceum
CGTGAGAGCGCAAGGCCCGAGAGGCCGAGGCTCAAAGCGGACAATATCTGCAAGCGGGTGGTCTGGGCTGTTACATTTAGACTAAAGGTATAGGGCATCATATTGATACTCACACATAAATCTGCAAATGCCCTATCTGTATTGACTCCATTAATATTGCAAAGAATGTAAAAATCCCTTGGGTCCTCTTTCTTCTATGCTATGTAAGGGTTTTCTTCTTTTATGTACTCCTTAACCTTCTTCTGGACTGATTCCTTTAAGGTGAGCTTCATTTGCAGTTGTTCCGTTACATTCTCAACCTTGTTTGCTTTAATCTCCTTAAAATTCCTTGTCGTCTTACTTGAAATTGGCTTCTGCTGATCTAGAATAAGGTATGGGAATTTAGATCGAGGTTCTTTAATTGGCTCAATTTGAAGCTCACTTTGAAGGAATTTCATAATTACCTGTCCTTTTCCTTTATCTCCGTCTTCCTTCATATGTTTAGGTTCCTTCTCTTGGGTCTGAATGATAGCCATGATTCGTTCATTCTAGTTAGACCCAGTATCTGCATTTTAAGTAGACATTGCCTCTGCTAGTTGACCTACTTGGACTTCTAAATTATGTATTGACAAGGCATGGTTCTTTGTTACTTGCTCGAATTTGCTTTTAAGCCTCCTATATACATCCTCCATGCCTCTAATTTTATCCAAAATTATCTTGTTGGAAGGTTGCTTATCCTTGTGGCTTGAACTGTCCTCCAACATTATTTGTCCAAAAGAAGTTAGGGTGATTCTTCCACCCAGGGTTATAGGTGTTAGAGTAGGGATTGTTGCCCCCTCCTCGTCCATATTGCGCTCCCATATAATTTACTTGCTTTGGATTGCTTTCCTTCATCAAGTAATAGTCCACGATATCATGGTCTATTTGTCCATAGAGTTCACATTTTAGTTGTATGGCTTTCATCGGGTTGAGGACAAAGCCTTTATGTTGTTGAGCTATCATGTCAAGTTATCGATTTTCATTTACATTTTCGTCATTTGATCGATCGCTACAATTCCTTTTTTCTCTCGAAAGGTAGTAGTCTATCTACTCCACTCGTTTATCCATAGAGCAGCTATTACTTGTCATCTCCTTTATCAACTCTTCTGCTTCATCAATTGTCTTCTTCATCAGTGATCCTCCTAAAGCTGCATCAATAGTGCCTCTTGTCAGTGGGTTTACTCTATTATAGAATGTTTCTATGAAGAATTCCTAGGGTAAGTTGTGGTGTGGGCACTTCCATTTGCAAATCCCTGTATCTCTCCCACACTTCATAGATCGATTCCCCATCATCATGCTGGAAGTTGGTAATTTCCTTGATGATCTTAGTAGTTTTAGTCAAAGGGAAATACTTATCTAAGAAAGCACGAACTAGCTGATCCCACGTTATGACATTGACTGGGTTAAGGGAATGGTACCACGCCTTTGCTCTATCTCTAAGGGTAAAAGGGAAAAGCCTAATTTGGACCGCATCTTTTGACATCTGATGCTACCGAAAGGTATCATAGATTTCAAGAAAGTTCACTATATATGTGTTGGGATCTTCGTTTGTCAATCCATAAAACTGCACATTCTATTGAAGCATATTTAGGAGGGCAGATTTCATTTCAAATGAGGATGCTTGAACGGGTGGACTAGCTACTCCTTGGTTAGCCATATTGAATCCTGGTCTCATGAAATCCATAAGAATCCATTGTTGAGGTCCTTGTTTCACTTTATGGCCCAAATTCTATTGAAATTCCTCGGCCATTGTTGCTTTCATGATTTCTTCTTCACGCCGAGCTTTCCTAATGGTTTGTTCTAGTTTGATGTCTAAGTTTAAAATCAGCTGCATGACTCGAACCTCTAGTGACTCTTGTGTTCATGCAAGAGCACAATTTTAGAAATAAAAAAGAAAAAACAAAAAAAATTAAAAACTAAACTAAATGCATTAAACTGTAAAACTAAACTAATTGCCTCCTCGACAACTGCGCCAAAAACTTGATCACAGGTTTTCGATATGAATAAGTTCTAATAATTTAACCTCAATATTCTGCAGGAACACAAATCTTTCGTATAGTACTTGAGGTGTTGATCCCACAAGGAGGGTTAATCCAATCCTAAAATATAAGGCCAACATAATTCACAATAATTCAAAATGAACAAAACTAAAGCAATAATTTATTTCAATCACGTAATCAATTCCAAGAATCAAATTCCAAAATATAAACAGAATAGTAGACGCAACACCCAATCAAGAATCAACCTAAGAACTACCAATTAAGAGAAAGGGGAATTTTATTTGACTTTAATGAAAACATAACTAATTATGAATTACTGGATTACCGATTTTAAATGGTCCTAGGGGTAATTACTCTCTCTCGAGTTATAACCATTTACCCTAATTAATAAACCTAATCAGATTATAGGAACTGTAATCTCTCGGTTAACAATCTATCCAAAACCTAAATTAGATCTGAAGTTGTCCAAAAACTACCGAAAACCTATACAAGATCCCTCTTCGTACAAATTTACCGATTTTATTTAATTCTCATTCTATTAAATTACCTCACTCTTATTAGCCCAATTTAATGATTTTTCACTTGATTTACCCCCTCAGTTTATCACCAAATTATGCAATTGCAGAAATTAAATCACAAAAAATCCAATAAAAACACAACAATCAAATTTCATTAATATCAAAGATAAAATAACCCGAAGGTGAGTTTAGAAAATCCTCAGCATTCAAACAATCCTATCATCAACGACTATCCCAAATTCTATATAATCATAAACTTGAAACTAAACCAGAAATAGAATCAGAATGGATGATGGAGGCAGCAATATTGGGAAACCTCCTGTTCCAGGAAGTACTTCGCTTAGACTTCTTCTTCACGTCTCTCTTCCTTCTTCTCTTTCTCAATCTCTCGATGCACTCTCTAAGGTTTCTGAATTGTGGCTGATGCAAAAACTCTCTAATCTCCTTTCTCTTCTTGTTTAAATACCTTTTGTGTTTTGAGCAGCTCTAGGGTTTTCACGTGGTCTAAAAGGTCTAAAAATCCCTCAAAACTTGACGTTTTCACTTGTTTGGGCGTCTACCAAATACAGGCCATGATCATAGGCTGTGTCATAGTCTTCTGTCACAATCGTGGCATATGAGCCATGATCGTGGGCTAGCTCTAGTGCTTGTGTCACAATAACTTCTCCATTCTTTGATGTTGACCCTGAAACACTAACAAACACATCAAGGTACCTCAAAAACATACTATTTAAGCTCAAAGACTTGACTAACTCATAAAAAAATACTTAAACACAATTAATTAACAAACTAACACATTTCTAACCTTACCATATACTAAATGATTAAATTAACACTTAAATACATAACAAACTAAGGCCTAAAATATGATGCAATTCACACCTATCAGTAACCCCACATACGAGAGGCACAATTGATGCGACTTTAGGAGGATCACTTATAAGGAAGGTGGTAGATGAAGCAAAAGAACTGTTAGAAGAAATGGTGAGTAATAGCTGCTATGGGCAAACGTGCAGTGTAGACAACCCACAAATCTTTGTGAGCAGAAAGGAGTTGTAGTTATCAATCAAATGATAGAAATGCAGGCTAAAATTGATAACTTAACTCAACAGCTAAATAATATGAAGGCTTCATCCTCAAGTATAGTAAAAGTTGTTTAGCTTAAGTGTGAGCTTTGTAGACAGATGGATCATGATATAGTCAATTGCTTCTTGATGAAGGATAATGGATCAGAGTAAGTAAACTACATGGGAACCTAACATGGTTGAGGAGGGGGAAACAATCCTTACTCTAACATATACAACCCTGGGTGGAAAAATCAGCCAAACTTCTCTTGGTCAAACAAAACTAGAGGATAATTCAAACCTTAAGGACCACCAGGTTTCTAGCAAGATAAACCGAGTTCAATGGAATCCAAACTGGACAAAATCTTAGACAAGCTTGGAACCCTAAACAATGCATAAAAGAGTTTGGAAGGCAGATTTGAACAAGTAACAAAGAATCATGCCTCTTCTATCTATAATCTAGAGGTCCAAGTAACCTAATTGTCAAATGCTTTCTTTACGTAAAATGTGGGAATTCCTCATAGCACTTTGGGAATAAAATCCAGGAAGCAAACAAAGACTATTACACTTCGAAGTGGGAAGGAACTTGAACCACCTAAAAAGATAATAGAGGAGCCCTTCCCTCCAGTTAAGAAAGATCAAAAAAAGGAGAAAGAAGTGAATATGAGTGAATAAGTTGTTTATGTTGCCCCTCCACCATATCAACCTAAGATTCCTTTTTCTCAACAATTACAAAAGAAGAAACTGGATACAAATTTACAAAATTAGTTGAAAAATTAAAGATGTTATAGATAAATCTCTCATTTGTAGAGGTTTGGGAGCACATGCCTAAATATGCCAAGTTTTTGAAGGACATATTATCAAAGAAGTGTAGTTGGGAAGATAACCAAACTGTAGCTCTAACTGGCACCTACAGTTCCATAGTCACCAACCAGATGCCATCTAAATTGAAGGGTCCAGGGAGCTTCATAATACCCTATGTGGTTAGTGAATTTGAATTCATAAAGTGCTTATGTGATTGAGGAGAAAGTATTAATCATATGCCTTTATCTATATTCAAGAAATTGGGGTTAGGTGAGGTCAAGCCAACATCGATGTTAATTCAACTAGCTGATGAATCTATTAAAAGACCATTTGGAATAGTGGAAGATGTTCTGATGTAAATGGACAAGTTTATTATTCCTGTAGATTTTTTAGTTCTCGATTTTAAAGAAGATAAGAATTGCCCACTGATCCTTGGTCGACCGTTTATGAATACAAGGAAAGCTACAATTATTGTTCACAAAGGGAAATTAAAACTTTGAATAGGCAAAGATCATATTGAATTCAATATGAATAAGGCTTTAAAGAATCTAACAACAAGTAATGCATGCATGAAGGTTGAAATTATGGATCAAAATTTGCAAGAACAAGTTGAGAGTTGCATCGTAGAAGTACAGTTAGTGGAAGCAGAGACAGATAATAAATATGAGAAACTTGAGTCTAAAGGAGATGATGAGATGGAGGAGTCAAATGTTCAAACGCATTTTGATAAATGAGTCAGGATCAAATCACCCATAGCATCATCCACAAAAAAACCACCCACATTAGAGCTTAAGCCTTTATCTACACATCTCAGGTATACCTTTCTAGGTGAAGGTCAAACGTTATTGATAATATTCTCCATTCAATTGAATGAGAAATAAGAAAGTAAGGTGGTAGCAATTGTTCAAAAGTGAATGAAGGCCATCGGATGGCAGATTTCTGATAGTCAAGGTATAAGCCCAAATGTTTACATACACCAAATAAACCTTTAGGAAGGATGTAGAATGGTGAGGGAGCATCAACAAAGGTTGAACCCTAACATGAAGGAGTGGTCAAGAAGGAAATCATCAAACTCTTAGATGCAGGGATAATTTATCCCATCTCTAATAGTGAATGGGTCAGTCCAGTACAATGTATACCCAAAAAGGGTGGAATGATGGTAATAGAAAGTAAGAGTGGAGAAGTAATTTCAATAAGAATGATCACAGGATGGAGAGTGTGAATAGATTATCATAAACTTAACTCAGTGACTAAAAAGATCATTTTCCTCTCCCCTTCATGGACCAGATAATAGAAAGGGTGGTTGGTCATTCATTTTATTGCTTCTTATATGGATATTCGGGATACAATTAAATCTTCATTTACCCTGATGATCATGAAAAGACCATATTCACCTACCCTTATGGTACCTTCCGTATAGACAAATGCCTTTCGGACTATGTAATGCCCCAAATATTTCAAAGATGTATGATGTCTATCTTCATCGATATGATCGAGGATATAATGGAGGTGTTCATGGATGAATTTTGAGTCTTTGAAGACTCTTTTGAATTTAACCAATTTGTAAAGAATGCTTCAAAAGATGTGAAAAGTCACATTTAGTGCGAAATCGAGATAAATGTCATTTTTGGTGTAAGAGGGGATGGTGCTAGCAAATAAAATCTCACACCAGGGATTTGAACTAGATAGAGCAAAAATAAAAGTTATAGAGAAACTTCCACCATCAAGCAATGTAAAAGGTGTGCGAGGATTCTTAGGTCATGTAGGATTTTATGGTTAATTTATCAAAGACAACTTGCAAATTGCAAGACCTTTGACAAACCTGTTAGTCAAAGATATGCCTTTTCTGTTTGATAACAAGTGTATGTATGCCGTCAACAAACTAAAGGAGTCACTAACATCAGCACCAATTCTATCACCACCAGATTGGAAACTTCCATTTGAAGTTATGTGTGATGCAAGTGACCAAGCTATAGGTTGTGTATTGGGCTAAAGGAAAGATAAAAAGTTACATATGATCTACTATGCTAGCGAGACCCTTGCAAGAAGTTAGCTTAATTACACCACCATAGATAAGGAATTACTCGTAGTAGTGTACACATGTGATAAATTTTGACCATACTTCCTGGGATCACTAGTAATCGTATTCACCGATCACAAGGCGTTAAAATATCTTTTTAACAAAAAGGATGTGAAAGCAAGGCTCATTCGATGGGTGTTACTCTTATAAGAATTTGATATAGAAGTGAGAGATAAAAAGGCAGTGAAAATTTGGTCGTAAACCACTTATCATGATTGGAAAACGGGGAATGCAAGCCAGGCGAAGATATTAATGAGAATTTTCCTGATGAAGCCCTGATGTTGCTTAAAAGTCCGATTACACCATGGTTTACCGATATCACAAATTACGTTGCCAGTGGTAAGCTTCCTTCTGATTATTTTTATCAATAAAGAAAAGGATATGTACATGGGTGTACCCGATATCTATGGGATAAGCCAATTTTGTATAAAACACGTGCTGATGGGTTAATGCAACGTTATGTTCTAGAGGAAGAAATGTTGGATATCTTAAAGCAATGTCATGAAGGGCAATATGCTAGTCATTATAGAAGTAACAAAATGGTATCTCAAATTTTTATTGACCATATTTGTTTAATGATGCTCAAACTTTCGTAACACAATGCGATTGATGTTGAAGAATAGGTAACATCTCCAAAAGAAATGAGATGCCTTTATCCAACACTTTAGAAGTGGAAGTCTTTGATGTATAGGGCATCGTCTTTATGGGTCCTTTCTCATACTCAATAGGGAACTTGTACATTTTAGTGGGGTTGGATTATATCTCACGTTGGGTTGAAGCAATGACATCTCCAACTAATGATGGAAAGGCTGTGCAAAAGTTTATCAAATGGTTATTTAATCAGTTTACCACGAACGATAATAAGTGATGGAGGTACACATTTCTGCAATAGATCTTTTGATGCCCTTCTTAAAAGATATAGAGTGCACCATCGCATTGCTACACCTTATCATCCATAGAATAGTGGCCAAGTGGAAGTTATCAACTAGGATCTAAAATGAATTTTAGAAAAAACGGTGAACAGCTCTAGGAAGGATAGGGCAATAAAGCTAGATGATGTCTTATAGGCTTGTAGGACCACTTTCAAGACACCTATCGGAATAACTCCTTATAGGCTTGTATAACAAAAACCTTGTCATTTGCCAGTCGAACTAGAACATCGGATGTACTGGGTGATAAAATCATTAAATTTTGATTGGAAGCAAGCAGTAAAAAATGAATTCTACATTTGGACGAACTTGAAGAGTTTTGTTACAATGCATACGAAAATGCCAAACTCTACAAGGAAAAGGCAAAGAAATGGCATGATTCTCATCTTAAGCAAAAGAAATTTAAGGTAGGAGATGTAGTGCTGCTATATAATTCAAGATTGAGGCTATTTTTAGGGAAATTTAAATCTCGATGGAGTAGACCTTTTACGGTCGTTCAAGCTTTCGATTATGGAGCCCTCAAATTGGAAAATGCTAACAAGGAAACTTTTAAAGTCAACGGGTATCATTGCAAACTATATCTTGAAGGTGTGATTTCCAAAGACAAGGAGGTGATTTCCTTCTGTTCGAACAATTTAAGATGCCTCCAAAGATGTAAGGTCAAGCTAATGATTATAAATTAGCATGTTCAATAGTTCGATTGAAATAGTTGTGTTTAGTTAGAGTTATTTTGAATTTTAAATAAAACTTCAATAATTTGAATTGATTTGGGATCACTATTTTTATAACTCTCCTTAAGCAATTCCAAGATAAGACAACAATCTCAAGTGTCCAGCAGATTTGTTCTTAGTTTGACATCATCCCCACCTGCATCACCGTAAGGTTTTATTTCTAACCCTTTTTTTTTTAACTTTATTTTATTTTATGTTACTTCCTTCTATGTATTTTTCTCTCCTTCTTACAATGAGGACAATGTGTTGTTCAAGTGTGGGGAGGGTTTTGTGTTTTGCTTTGAGTGTGAATTTTGCATATTGTATAATAGTGTGTTTAGGTTGCATATTATGAATTGTATAAATGAATCGATGGCTTAGATGGAATGCAATCGATTTAATTTTGAACATAATCTATTAGGTTATGAAGAGTCATTAGCACGCGAAATTAGTGATCTAGGTTCTTTGGTTAAAATATGCAAGTTAATTAGAATTTAGTGTTAGTTTATCACCATATAAGTTTTCATGTTCATTCATAATTTAGGATTTTCGACTAAGTAGTTTAGCTAGTATTTTTTCATGAAAACGAGTAGCTAAAGCAACATGGTAGGCATTAAATAAATTTTTTGTAATTTTAAATAAATAACTATTCTGCTAGCCTTTGGGTTTTGAATAGAGCTAGTAGCCAGTTGAGAATGTGATGTAGCCAAGTAACTGGATCGACATGCATAAAAAATGTGTGCCTTCATGTCAAAAGGTTATAATGACGTTCTAACTAAGCAATTTAATAAAAGCATGACTTAGTCGAGTAACCAGATCGACATTCATCACTAATATTTGCTTCCGTGTAAAAAGACTAAGTCCATGTTCGCAAACAGTAATTAAAAAGATGTGTTTATAGTAAAAACCTACCGAACTTGTAAGAAGCTTAACTTTTCATGAAAACGTGCTTAAGATTATTTACAAAGTTTGAGTGACCAAATAATTATTAATGTGTATGTACAATCGAAGGGGGTGAATAAACTTGACATTTAAGTTTTGATTAATATGTTTATTTAGTTTAGAGATCCTAGACGCCGATTTTGCATATTAATGATTTGAAACAACTTGAATGATTATGTTTAAAGTTAAATTTACTTCATGAAGGTGAACCCATTGTCTCATTTTTGCATTGTGTGCTTTGTGATAAATGTTATTTGTTATTTTGTTTGCTTAAGGACAAGCAAACGTTTAATTGTGGGGATGTTGATAAGTGTAAATTGCATCATGTTTTACAACATAGTTTGATTTGTGTTTAGCCGTTAATTCAATCATTTAGTATATGTTTAGATTAGTATTGTATTAGTTTGTTAATTATTTATTTT
Organism: Erythroxylum coriaceum; assembly: GCA_026874005.2. NCBI lineage: Eukaryota > Viridiplantae > Streptophyta > Magnoliopsida > Malpighiales > Erythroxylaceae > Erythroxylum > Erythroxylum coriaceum. Next base: position 2,231,450 of record JANQAP020000102.1, read on the forward strand.
TTAAGTGTTTTAAGGGTTAGTACAAACTTTTGAGCTTAAATGTTATGTTTTGAGATACCTTGATATATTTGCCAGTGTTTTAGGGTCAACATCGAAGAATGAAGGAATTTCAAAGACATTCATGCCGAAATAATGGCCCATAATTGTGGCCTATCAGGCCACGATCGTGATATAAGCCCCAGGTTGGGCCCACGATTGTGGCCTACATGCAGCGATCATGACAGAAGTCTAAGATTTAGCCCACAATCATGGCCTGTATGCCATGATTGTGACAGAAGGCTCAGATGTGAGCTACGATCCTGGCCTACATTAGGTAGCTATGTAGACACTCACAAACTTCATATTTTAAGGGATTTTTTGGACCTTTTGGACCTAAGAAAAGCCCTAGGGTTACCCAAAACACAGAGGAGTATAAATAGAACATAAAGAGGCAGAGAAGAGAGCTTTTAGCAGCCACCATCGAAACCCTAAATTAAGAATATTGCGAGAGATAAGGAGAAGAAAGAAAAGGAAGACAAAACAGACTTGACGTGCTCCCCGGATCAGGAGGTTTTCTGATGTCGCTACTTTCCATCGTCTATTCCAAGTTAAATTTCCTTTTTGTTTCAATTTTATTGACGTATAGAATTGAGATAGATAGTATGATGATAGGATTTGGAATATTGATGATGCTATAAACTTTCCTTCGAGATTTTATTTTGATTTAATAATAATTTAGTTGATTGTGTTATTTGGATTAATGTCGTGATTTAATTACATTCTTGTATAATTTGGTAATAAACTGAGAGGGTGAACTGAATGAAAAATGATTAAAGCAGATTAATAAGAGTTAGGCGATTTAATAGAAATCATAATAAATCATATTAGTAATTGTATAGAGAGAGATCCCCTGTGATGTTCCAATAATTTATTAGAGTGCTTCAGATCAAATTGGGTTTTGGATAATTTGTGAGTTGAGAGATTGCAAATTCTATAATCTAATTAAGGTTTATAATTTAGGGTTTAATGGCTATAACTCGAGAAAAAGTAATCAGTCCTAAGACAATCTAGAACTGACACTCCATTGACACATAATCGACTAGGATAGCAGTAATTATAAGTAAAATCCCCTTTCTCATAATTGATAAATTTCTTAGGTTAATTTCTATTGTGATTGAATGTAGCCCCCCACTCTCGCAAGACACGTACCTGACATCCTGACTGATGTTTGAGTGCGCACCCCATAAGGGTGGCATGCTAAAACAATCAAACACTTGAAACTCGGTACAATTTTTTTCAATACAAATCATTTACAAACATCTCCCATTTGGAAAGTTATTAAAAATAGAATGTTCAAATACACATTGTACAAAAATCGCGGAATATACAAATTGATACAAAAAGAAGAAAGTACAAATGTAAATACGAACTGATCTCGACTTCTATCTCTTACTCAAATGCATTGTTTGTACTCCCGTTAGCCTAACGGGATAACTCGTCTGAGCCTGAAAATTATTGCAAATTTTGGGTGAGTTTTGCGAACTCATACGAGGTAACCATCATTGATGGTTTACTCAATTCATGCATCACACAAATACATATAACATGTAATTCACATCTTTGCATTTTGCATAAAGTATCACATGACACTCATCACTACATTAATTCATCATGTAGCATCAATTAACACCTTATTCATTTATTTCACATTTCACATTTCAACCATTCAAACAGTGCATTTCAATCATTTGCACATACATATCAAATGCATATGCAGTGCTCATGAGACTCATTTTCAATTGTTATTATTGTGACCGAGTGCCTATAAATGTCTCGTACTCATTGTGGATACCAAGCTCATTAATAACTGTCCCTTATCCATTAGGGATATAGGGCTCATTTTACATAGTGAGCCTTTGGCTCTTAATCACTTTCTGAGCTTTAAACTCTTTTCACTTTCTGAGCTTTAAGCTCTTTTTCAGTGACTACTCCAGTCACAATAGCCTATACATTATTATGCATTCATGTAATGAAATGCATCAGTCATATATGCTCAATCAGTCACTTTATTTCACTTTACACATTCACTTTCACATGTCATCGAACCTTGGTCCAACATTCAACATTTAAGTTGAGAAAACACATTTATTTTGTCATATTCACATGCAAGGAGCACTTCAAATATCACATTCATTCATCAGAATCATCGGACCTTCATTGTCCAGAATCAGCACAATTAAATCACATTCATTCGATAATTCAAATATAATATAAAGCAAACAACTAATTTAGTGAGATCGACTAGGTTACTCACAATACGCTCCAAATCCTTCAAAAACACACCACCCTAACTATCCCATGTATCTCATGACCATCATCATTCTAGGGTGGATTTGGTTGGGTTTTCTTATAGTAAAGGAAAGGAATAATAAAATGGAGGTCGAAATTGAAAAATGGAGGCAAGGTTCAATGTTGATCATGGTTGACAACACACTTCATAAAGAAGGAGAAGAGAAGGCCATGAAAATGGGAAGAAGAGAAGTAAGACAAAACACTAAACTTAGTCTTTCAATTGGAAAGCATTAAGACATGGCTTGGCAAGTGATATTTTCACTTGCCACATGTCATCTCCTTATAGGTTCACTTAGGTTTTCTCATT
>JANQAP020000102.1:2491656-2509470 GCA_026874005.2 Erythroxylum coriaceum
GGAGTGGTATTCAAAGACGAATGATATGTAGTGTTGAAGAAGTACTCTGCCCATGGAAGCCATTTGACCCATTCCCTTGGTTTTGACGAAGTAAAGCACCTCAAATATGCTTCCAAACTCCGGTTGACCACCTCGCATTGGCCGTCGGTTTGAGGATGGTAAGCAATGCTTCTGTGTAGTTGTGTATGATGGAGCCTGAAAATTTCAGTCCAAAAATGACTGAGAAAGATTCTATCCCGATTAGAAATAATGGAACGAGGGAAACCATGGAGCTTAACCACACCAGCCACAAATTCTTCAGCTACTTTCTTAGCTGTATAGGGATGTTTCAATTGCAAGAAATGACAATACTTGCTCAACCTGTCAACCACCACCAGAATAGCATTGAACCCATTGGACTTAGGAAGTCCTTCAACGAAGTCCATACTTATATCCTCCCATATGGCCACTGGAATCGGGAGAGGCTGAAGTAATCCCGCTGGAGAAAGATTCTCATATTTCATGGTTTGACAAATATCGCAAGAAGCAACAAACTGCTGTACATCCTTCTTCATCCCTTCCCAAAAGATTTCCCGTAACAGCAACTTATAGGTTTTTAAGAAGCCTCCATACCCCCCCCCCCCCAATTGGTGTGTTATGAAACTCCTTCAGGACTTGTTGCACCATCTGCGAATCCTTCGGAAGCACCACACGCCCTTTGTACTTCAACATCTCATTCTGCAATGTCCATCCAGGATTACTCAGTGGGTCTTGCTTCAGTTTTTATATCCCTCAGCCTCGGATCAGACGGCACGACAGCCATAATCTGTGGTTTGTCCAGAAAACTAGTGAGGACCAATTCACTGCACTCCACTACTGTATTAACGCAGGACAAAGCATCAGCCGCGTTGTTTTCCTTCCCTGGTTTATAATGAATTTCAAACACATAGCCCATCAGCTTCGTTAACCGTTTTTGACACTCCGGCGCTACAAGTCGCTGCTCAAAAAAGTATTTAAGGCTCTTCTGATCCGTCTGCACCATAAAGCGACTACCCAAAAGTAATGACATCATTTTTGCACCGCAAAGACGATGGCCATCAGCTCGCGTTCATAAACTGAACGTTGTCTTTGCTTTTCAAGCAATGCTTGGGTTAGAAACAAGATTGGCCTCCCATTCTGATATAGTACAGCCCCCACTCCCTTGCTAGACGCATCAGTTTCAATCAAGAAAGGTTTACTGAAATCGGGTAAAGCCAAGGTCGGCACAACCATCATTGCTTTTTTCAATTCCTGGACAGCTCTTGTAGCTTCCTCATTCCATATGAATGAATCTTTTTTTTAACAATCTTGTTAGAGGGGCAGCAATCTTACCATAATTCTGTACGAATCTTCGGTGATAACCTGTCAAGCCAAGGAAACCACGAAGCTCCTTTGGTGTTGTTGGAATTGGCCAATCCTCCATGACTCTCAACTTCTCCGGGTCGGCCCGCACACCTTCCCCACTGATTATATGTCCCAAATATTCAAGTTGTTGCTGCCCAAAGCTGCAATTTTTTCAGTTCACATAGAGCTGATTTTGCTGCAATATTAGTACCACAATGCGCAGGTGTTCCACGTGTTCCAGCACTGATGTGCTATAAACCAATATATCGTTGAAAAATACCAAGGCGAACTTACGCAACACCCCTTTGAATATTGAATTCATAAGCGCTTGGAAAGTGGCCGGGGCATTTGTGAGCCCAAATGGCATTACTAAAAATTCGTAGTGCCCCTCATGCGTCCAAAACGTTGTCTTGTGAACGTCGGAAGAGTTCATCCTTATTGATGATACCCCGATTTCAGATCTAGCTTGGTAAACCATCGAGCCCCAAATAATTCATCCAACAATTCATCGATATTCGGAATTGGAAATCGATCCGGAACAGTGACCTTGTTGAGAGCCCTATAATCCACGCAAAACTTCCAACTACCATCCTTTTTTTTAATGAGCAACACCGGATTAGAAAACGGACTACTACTAGGACAAATAATGCCCGCACTCAACATCTCTATCACCAACCTCTCAATCTCTGTTTTCTAAAAATTGGGATACCGATAGGGGCGAACATTCACGGGTTCGGTCCCTTCTTTGAGAACTATTGCATGGTTGTACATTCGGTCAGGTGGTAACCCCTGGGGTTGCTCAAAAGTCTCCTGAAATTCCTTCAGTACTACTGAAATTTTCTCCGGAATTTCTTCCCTACGCATCTCCTGCTTCTCAATGGAAAATAATTCCACCATATACCCTGCCTTCTCCTCTTGTACATCTTTAAGCAACGTTTTCAGTGATACAGCTGACTTTCTCAAGCTTGGTTCCCCCTTCAACATCACTGTTTTGCCTCCAAGCTTGAAAGCCATTGTTAAAAGCTTCCAATCAACTCGCGTGGTTCCCAACGTGGATAACCATTTTATTCCCAAAATCAGATCAGAACTGCTCATCTTGATGGGAAGATAATCCTCAACCACTGTTAATCCTTGCATTTCCAACACCACTCCCCTGTAAATCCCAGTGCCTTTCATCCGGTGACCATTCCCCACAATAACACCATAACTGGCTGTCTCTGAAATCGAAATTCCTAGTTTTCCCACCAACTCCATAACTATAAAATTATGAGTTGCTCCGCAGTCAATTAACACCACCACCTGTGATTCCCTGATTCTCCCCTTCACACGCATAGTCCAAGGTTTTGATAACCCAACCACTGAATTCATGGAGAGCTCCACCTCGTCCACCGGGTTGTTCCCTTCCTCTATCTCCTCTGGCGGAGAAACTTCTTCCGTCTCATCATTCACCAGCAATACTTGTAATTCCCGATTCGGACACACATGTCCCACCTGCCAACGGCCCTCACAACGGTAGCATAAGCCTTTCTCCCTTCTAGCTTGGACCTCAGTAGCTGTAAGCCTCTTAAACTTGTTGGTGTTGGTGTTTGAGGTGTAAGAGTTTGTGTTGTAGGTGTTTGGTTTAATGGGTGGGTTAATGGAGTTGCTGAAGGTTGCAGATGTGGTTCGGCTGTGTGGAGTGTAAGAGGTTTGTTTGGTTTGGTTTGGGTTTTCGGGCTTATTTCCCCTAGATGGGATCCATGACACTGTTCTATTATCCTGTCATGTTGGGCTCTGTGACCAAGCTTTAGATGCCCAAATGCACCAGGGTGTAGTGACTGGTTACGTTTTTCTATCCGGGTGGCCACTTCAATGGTCCCCTTCAATCCTGTTGGACTGAACAACAGCACCTCAGCCCTTACTTTCTCCTTTAGCCCATTTACAAAGACTGCAGTTGAAGTAGCCTCGTCAAGCTCCCCCACTGAAGCAGCTAGTAACTCAAAACGAGCTCTAAATTCAGCCACCGTCCCTGTCTGTTTCACCGCAAATAAACGGTGTAGTAATGATCCGTCCACTAGACCCAAAAACCTTCGTAGCATCTGAGTTTTCAGTTGTTCCCATGAAGAGAACGAAGTGCCTCTTTCTTCAAACCTTAACCATGCTTGGGCCTCTCCCTCAAAGAAGATTCCCGCTGCTTCTATCTTCTCAACCTTCATGAGTCGATTCAGGATGAAGTAGCGTTCAGCCCTGAATCCCCACGCATTTGGGTCAGTTCCCGCAAAAACGGGTAACTCCAACTTCATTGGCAAACGGTCTTTGTCCCATGGTTGACTATTTTGGCTAGGTGAGACAATTTCAGTAGTTTTGGTTTGATCAGGAGGGTCATGGTTTTGGTTCTGGGTGTTGTCGATGGGGTTTTTGTCTGGGTTTTGGGTGTTGTCGATGGGGTTTTTGTCTGGGTTATAGGTAGCACCTCCACTGGACTCCCCTTGGGCAGCGCCCTTTTGGTGTAACTGAACTAAGGTTTGTATTTGTTTGGTGAGGTCGGCAATGGAAGTTTTCATTTCATTCACATCAACTTTTAAGGGCGGGTATGTCTGCTACTACTTTTTCCATTGATTCAATACGAGCCTCCATTCTTGTTGGCATGAGCTAGCAGGTCTGAGGAACGTAAAGCTCTGATACCAAAATGATAGACCCTTTTTAATGTGTCAGTAAAATATAGATAGAGCAATGAAACAGAAATGGAAGAGTGAATAATCTGTATTGATGTCACGAAAAGCAGAATACCAACTGCAATTTGGGAGCAGCATTCCCCTATATCCAACCTCTTAACTGAGGTGCAAAATGAACAGAATACCAAAATGATCCCCTCGTCTCTCTCTAACAACATGTATGCATATCTGTAACAAATAATGACTAGGGATCCCTAGCTATGACAGAACAAACATGAGAAAGTGCGCACAAACACACCACCCTCCTTCGTAACAAACTCCCTACAGAATCACAAAGAATCTGCCAGCCAATCATTATTGAAAGGGACTAAATTTCACGTCACCAGCTGCTTGTTGTCTTCAGATATTGGGTTGCACTGGGCTCCTACGACTCCTTCGGCCATAAACCTTAAGAGGCCTATTAGTTTCTTCATTTAGTTGAATTTCAGCAACATGGGCCTGACCATCTTTTCTCGGTTGATCTCCTCTCTATCCCCACTTTCAGCTTGGAGGTTTTCCATAAAGCTTCCAACACTTTTTCACTGGTATGGCGTTCCTTCTTACAGTATATACACCATAGATTATCACAGTTTTGGGCTTTCCAGAATTTATGACTGAATGATTGCGACCTTTAGCCCCCATAGGAGACATGCTCATGTTTTATGGTTCAAGCATTAGGTTTCTTCTACTTTCTTCTCCAAAAATTAAGGCCATAACCTCATTAAAACATAGAACTTCTTGCTTGCCAAGATTTAAATTTTTCACTTGGTTAAATTATGAATTAAATCCAACCAAAAAATCATAGATAATATCTTTCTTAATAAAGCTTTTTAAAATGGCGGCATCTTCAGGAAATTTAGTTTCTAAAACTCTGTGGTGGTCAAGTTCCTTCCACAAGGATTCAACTTACTGATATATTTTGCCAACTGTCACACTCCCTTGTTTTACAGCCATAGTCTATTATCTTGACCTCGTACACTTGGGCTGTGTCTCAAGCCTTAAAACACCTTTGTTGGAGTGCATCCCAAGTATCCTTAACAGTGTCCAAGAACATCTGTATCACTAATATCTGGCATCATAGAGTTCCACAGCCATGCCATAATTATGTAATCTTCTTCATCACATACTTTAAACCAAGGATCTGATTATTTTGGCTTTATACCTGTGAGATTGTTGATCTTCCTTTCCCTTGTAGTATGGTGCAAACAAGTTGAGACCGTTTAAGGTAATTTCATTCACTCAACTTGTATGCAACGTGGATTTTGCAATTCATTGAGATGTTGATATTGAATAGTCTACTCCGATTGTGCTGTAGTGGTTGTCTCTACTATCTCTGACATCTCCAAGGGGAAAAAAAAAAGATCCCTAGGCAATTAAGGTTGATCGCTTAAAGAAAAAAACCACCAGGAATAAACGCTACTCAGAATCATAAGACTGTCGATAATAACCGTTAGACACTTCAATTTTTTCCAAGAATTCAAAGCTTTACAGCTTTTATACCATGATAAAACTTGAGATTGAAAAAGTATTTTCTGCATTACATTGTCTACAAGTGTACAAGAGGGTCAATTATATACAAGTTACCTTAATAACTAAAAGGAAAACAAAAATAATCAGATTCGATGATCATGGGATATCTCAACTAAATCAGAAAAAAAAAAAAATCATACTCCATTATCATGGGATATTCTAAATAAATAAGAAATCTTAAAAAGATACAAAAATCCTAAAATAATCATGCTTTCCCACAAATATAACTTAAAAGTAATTTTTGCTTTTTCTTGGATTAATTTATTGTTAGGGACTCATAAAATCTATCTAATAGAAGTGATTATAGCTGTTGTAAAATGGCAGGTTTGATAAATGGTATTGAAGATGTCAAGATATCAAATTTCTAACTTCTTCAATTTAGTGACATCTAGCAGCTTGGCGCCACATTTTCGTCCAAGTTTTGGTGCTTCTGCAGAGCAATAAAAACTCTAATAAATTTCATCAGCAATTCTATCATTGCTCATGGCTGTTTCTCTGTTGTAAAGTCTGCAAAATAGTTGTGGGATTACTTTTAGTTGAACAATACGTGAGCTTCCATTAGGTTTGTGTGGTTGATATCTGAATCTCATTCGACCTCATTTCCTGAATTAACTATTAAGTGGTGGGTATGTTTTGGAAATGTGTTATATGGAAACTGGAAACATGAATCTGAATTGTGTGTATTTTACTTTTGGAGAACAGATGAAAGGAAAAAAATTGAACATGAGTTGTCCCGGGAATTTTTACTAACTAGAATGCTTCACCTTTTATAGTTTAATAGGTGCAGCTTTTGAAAATATTACTGGCTATTCTAGCGTATATATGGTTTGGTCTGATACTGCACAATTTCTTAAATGTAAGTTAGCTTGAAACTAGCTTAACCTTCATCCTTCTGATGGGATTGTGATATCATCTAAAAGCTTGTAAACTGAACCGTGGCAAACCCTTGGATGTAACGGTGTGATTGGTGTAATCAAAAGATAATGGTGCGCTGTGATGCAATGTCCGTGCCTGCTCTGATAAAAGTTGTGGAGAGTCATAGCCTTTTATCATTGCCAACGCAATCGTTCATTGTAGAATTCAGAATCCATCCTGTAAATTGATCCTTTTTCTGCGCGGGAAAATGTTAACCAGCAACTTATTTGATCATTGGATTGGTAAAATATGCTTGACAGTCTTAGATCCAACGGCGGAAAGTCGATATAGAACTTGACAAATCGTTTAAAAACTTTCGAATTGGATTCATTGACGAATTAGATTCAATTACATCTGTGAGATTGAATTAAATTCGATTTACACTGTTTAGAATAAATCTATAAATATTAGAATTGAATTTAATTACATTGTTTGGAACACAATAAAAATGAATTTAACTACTTTATATGACTTTTCTTATCCTTAACTAAAAATAGTATGTAATTAATGTGTGTATATTTTGTAGTAATTTGTATATTTATGATGTGTATATTTGGAAAAAGATTTTTTAATTTTTTGGAAAAAATTGGCTCTTCAATTCAGAATTTAATTCACATTATTTAAAATGTGAATTGAATTCATAAAGAAAATGAGATTCAATTACGTGGTTGAATTCAAGTCATCTCTTTTTTAACATTTTAAACGCACGAATTGAATTCAATTACATAAGATTAATAAATTGAATCTAATTCATTAGTTTCTATACATCCCATGAGGTATAACTAAATTAACCTCTTACATAAATCTCGTACAAGGACGGCAACGTCTGTTTTGAAGCTTATGGACAAAGCATGTTCTTACGTTCTTCAAAAGGAAAAGGATGTGGGCATAACCTGATTGCTCCGTGCGATTTTCCAACCAACAGGATCTGCCGGATATGTTTATTCATCAAGAAGGGCTAAAGTTTGTAATACAAGAAACATGGCCTGTTTGATATTTTTGTCTTTGAAGATCTTTAAAACTTGTAAGAGAAATCTCGAAATCTTGGCTTCGCAGGTACATAGAAATACTTATTTATTAGTCTCAAAGCAAAGCACATGATAAAGGTGGAAGCAAGATAATGGGTTGTAGATTTCATCTGAATTAAAGGAGGGGACTTTTTTGCCAGTTCAAAAGAAAGATGTCTGGACTCGAGGGTCATTAGATGGCAGTTTCAGACCGTCGGCGTTTATGGTTGTGAGTTCGAGAAGACAAACAAAAAGGGTAATTAGCAAACATGCAGTCATCAGATATAAAGGGAAATGCTGTCTAAAGAAGACTTAGATAGGTAAAGAGAGTCCAAAGTCCTAGGAAGATTTTGGACGATAAACTCAACGTGATCTAAGCAAATAAAGGGCAAAGCAGAAAGAGAAGTGATAAGTGTAGAATGGTAATGGTGAGAAGAGAGAGAGAGGGCGACATGAAATCTATGTTAAACAAGTAGTATTGCAGCTGTGAAATGCGTAGTTTGCAGAACCCTACAAGGCCCCATGTGAATTAGAGACAATTCCTCGTTCATAGAATGTTCCACGCAATGCAAATAACCGTTGGATGGGGTTGCATGCGCGCATTTCCTGCGTGGTCCAAGGCAGGAGATAGAACCCCACCCTTATCTTGGATTTACATTCCTAGAAACATCAATGTCTAAACTTCAACCAAAGTTCTGATGTTTGTGTCATTGCTAAGAAATGCAGATACGAGATAGAGGTAAAGACGAGCACAGAATACGATCCGGTTATATTTATTTCTCAATTCATGCTTCTTATCTTGTTACAAGGAAATGTAAAATTTCAGTTAAAAGAGAATCTGGCTAATAAACATACCATTAAAACTTACAAATATGAAAGTACTCATTAGCATTCTTCTCTCAAATGATTTATGTTTGCCTTTCTCACCAATAAGAAAGGATTCTTTATTGATGTTGGGTTAGTGCACAAGGCATCAGTTACTGTTAAGTTAAAGATGTTTTATTTCCTGACTCCAATTTCCATTACATGACGTTGCAAGCCGATCCCAATTTATACCAATCATCCCCTTCAAAATCCTTGGGATGAAATGAGGTACAGTATGTCCTTAAGCTGAACGTCCTGGGAGGGGCACATGATTCACAAAATCAAAGTTGCACCTGCAAATTTCCAGGAAACAAAAGAGACAACTTGCCTCAACTAATTGTGGTGCAGTGTAGTCTATGAATGCTATGTAAAACTTGCTTTGAGGCCTATATTGAATAAGCATATATGAACTGCATTACAAGCATGACTAGAGAGTTTCAAATGGTATATTTGTCAACAAATAGCCTTTGTTGCTGTTGCTCTGCAAAGCCAAAAGACTCCTTGTTGGAATTCTTCTCCGTGTTTCATTCCTAACTCTTTGATTTATAGCTGAGAAGAAAGCTTTCAAAAGAAACTTGAAATATATGCAAGGAAAATGTCCATTGTGAGGAGAACTTATAATAAAAGCATGCGAATTAAAATTTTCTTTACCTACAGATAACTCTAAATTAGGGAAATACACAAAAAACTAGTCTAGCACAAGGCCCTGTGCGCATGATATCTCATTGAAAATAATATGCTAAAACAACTGTGGCAAAAGCATTATTCATCCCAACATCAAAAAAGATAAATGCATTGATCTCCATTGTTTCTTTACAAACTAAAGGAAACAAAAAAGAAGGACAATGTTAGAAAATCAGAATATTTGATCTTCTAAAAGATTTGATATAGTTGTAAAAAACTGATTAATAGCTATGATTCTGATTTACTAATTTAGGCTTATTTTATCCTTTCATTTATTTAGGTTGACTATAATTTTCTTAGTCAATGACTATCGTGTAGGAATTAGTTTGTTTTCTAAAATAGGATAAATGAATCTGTATATATTAGTGTATTCAGTATATGGAGAAAGTAGTGAAGAATATTAGTTTATGTTTATGATATCAAAGCCTCTTTGTGGCACTTTTAAATCAATAAACCCCTCATCCAAATCTTGGGTACTAGTTGTCAAACTTCTTTCAATTCTTCTTCACTTAATTCTATTTTTAGCTTCTCATAACGTCATATTCATATGAGAGTCAATCTACCATTATTAGTACTAATGATGGGGTGGAAACATTAGTTTAGTCAAAAGAAGAATTGCAGCATATACAATCTTCTTATAGGTTCAATGGATAATATTATCTTTAATGCTATCAAGTGGTTAAAAAGCTTTCTCAAAGGAAAGGGTAAATTAAGTCATCTTATGGGAACCAGATCTTTTGCTGAGGATGGAACGTTTGCAAAATGGTATAAAGAAGATTTCATGATCATTTCATGGTTGTAGAACTCTATGAAATCTGAAGTGAGCAAACCTATACATTTTTAACAACTGCAAGAGAAATTTGGGAGAACCAAAATTAGCACCACAAAGCAAGGTAACCTTCAGGTCACTGAGTTCTATAGTACTATGAAAAGCTTATGGCATGAATTGGATTACTGTCAATATGTTAAAATGGAGAGTGGAAAAAATGTTGCAATGCTACCAAAGTTTATGGAAAGAGAGAGAATCTTTGAATTTCTTGCAGGCATTAACCTAGATTTTGATCAAGCTTGAGTTTAGGTTCTTGGAAAAGAAGTTTTCTCATCTCTTGAGAGTGTCTTTTTCTATAATAAGGGCTGAGGAGAGTCATCAAGGAGTGATGATTGATAATCCAATAAATTCCACAAAGGATGGTTATAGTAATGAGGCCAATAAAAGAGAGAAACAACCTAACCAAGAAGGGGTCTGGTGCACTTACTGTAAGAAGGCGCATCACACTAAGGATACTTGCTAGAAACTCCATGGAAAGCCTTCCAATGTTGGGGGAAAGGGAGGTAATTGTACAGTCTAAAGGACAAACGCAAATGACAAATGCTAAAGTTGTTCCTAGTGAACAACCAAATCAAGAGGATTTGCAAACTCTTAGGAGAGATGGAAAAGCTGAAATCCATGTGAAAATCAGCTGAGAAACATGAAAGCTCTTGCTCTTTGGCTCATTCAGGTAAGTCCTCTAATTCTTATGCTCTTAGTGCCTCTTTTTCCTATCTAAAATAATTCTTAGATTACAGATTTGGGTGCTACTAACCATATGGTTTTCTCACATCAGTCTTTTACCTCATATAAACCTTATCCTTGAAACAAAAAATCAAAATTATAGATGGAAATTTAACTACTGTTGATGTAGCACCCCACTTCTATCGAACACGTATCCGTACATCCCGAAGACATTCGAACACATACCCTATGAAAGTGGTGTGCTAGAGCAATCAAATAGAACTCATTGCAAATTTTTCTCAACCATCACACGCATTTTTCAAAAAACCAATAATCATTAATGGCCCATTTTATTTATGACACTTTCAATTACAATTGTTACAAACAATATACATATTGCAGGATTTTAATAATCATTTGGGTCCTTTTCAAATTTGAAACATTTTCAGTCATATAGTCATTACTCATCAGAATTATTCACATACAATAGTACAATATTTGTGGAATACATTTTTTAAGAGAAAAATAACAGAAAAATGTATATAGACGCCAACTGATCCTGACCTCTATCTATTACTCAAAACAATTAGACTCCAGTTGATTTAACTGGGTATCTCCTCTGAGCCTGAAAAATATGTTACAAATTGGGATGAGTTTTGCAAACTCAGTTGAGTAACCATCCTCAATGGTTCACTCTTGTCATGCAACGTAACAATTCATGTTATAAAATAATTCACGTCATCTCGATTATCATGTGATATCACGAAACACTTTGTTCATGATTGTCACATGTCAAAAACCATATAATTCATCATTTCATCGCGATAATGCCAAACATGTTTATCGATAAGTATTCATACATTTCACATAATAAAAATCCTCAAAACATTGCAATTATTCAATTTATTCATATCATATGTGTATGCAATGTTTATGAGACTCGAATTCATTTATTATGTTGTTGTGACCGAGTGCCTTTTTCACTGTCCGTTATCCGTTGTAGATACCGGGCTCTATCATACTGTCCCTTATCTATTGGGGATACAGGGCTCTTTATACATTGAGCCTTAGGCTCTTACCACAACTGTCTGAGCTTTAAGTTCTTTTTCATTGGCGACTCTAGTCACAACTGCCTTTATATTTCATACATTCATGGAAAAAATGCATTTCACATATTCAATCACCATGTTCAGTCCAATGCATTCGCATTCACTTTCTCATTCACATTAATCATCGGACTTGGTCCGACATTCAACATATTAGTTGAGAACACATTTATTCAATCTCATTCACAATCAAGGAGCACTTCCAGTGTATTATTCATGCATCAAATGCATGAACATTTTATGTCCGAAAATCAGTATACATACATCATATGTCAATTCAATTTAGAATTAAACAAACAATCAAGGTGAGACCATCTTAGGTTACTCACAGTATGCTCCAGATTAGCATTAGCTTCCATGACTTGGAAATGACTAGATGCTATCGTTCTATCCTATATAACAACATTATGCAATACATATATTGCACACACATTATTAATTGCACAATCACATAAACATTCAATTATACACATATGTATATGTGTAATATATAATGCTTGCTCATATTGACAATCCTGGGTATATTTCCTTTATTTACATCTTATAATCAATTAACATCTTTCAACCATTCTTTAATATCTAATGCACTTTACTTGCTTTACTCATCTTATTCATCATTTTCTAGGTTCACTTAAGATCTTATTCAAGTCTAATTATCTCATATGGAAGCACCTTAGCATTGATTGGTTCAAACTTCACTGAAAAGACTACTCTTTTTCTCTTTAGGTCTGGCCACGATTGTAGTGTCCCTGCTATGATCGTGACAAATATGTTTTGGCCAAGCCACCGCGATCGTGACAGAACCTTATTTTATCAGGCCACGATCGTGCTGTAAGGGCCACGATCGTGCCCTACATTTTTCTTCCTTCATTCATACGAATTTAACACTTATATAAACATCAATTCTACTCCAAATTTTCCCGAATTCATATGCATTATGCAATTTCATTCTATGATAATTGCACTACCCATTTATTGCATTAAACTCTCTATGCTACTCATTTGATTCAACATTTCAAACTTACTCTCATCATTCATGAAATCTAATCTCCTTCCATATTATGTCTTATTCATAATGCGTCAAATAATTCATTCATTATGTTATGTCCTTATTTAACACTCTAAACATTTCACATTTACATGCATTACCTTCAAACATCCTTTTTCTTAAAGGTATAACATCAAGATCAATCAAAACTTATCACACATTTAACCAACTTTTCCAACATCAAAATTATGTTCCTTTTAAGCCCCAATTAAGTCCAAAAATATCATAATTATATATTTCATCCTTAATTGGTTCAAACATTGCATAATCAAAACATTATCATGAGAAATCACTGCCCATGATCATGACAGAAACTAATCTCCCCTTTTTTCTGCTGTTTTTCAGTTTTTCTCAGGACAAATTTTTAGGTCAATTTTGTATGCCCATTATGACCTAGAAAATGAGGTATTTAGACAACACCTTCTTCTAAGATTAAGCTTCAAGATCTTCAAAAATCACCTAACCCTAGCTTCTCCCATAGATCACACGACCATCAACTCTCATGGAGGAATGGGTTATGTCTTTTTGTAGCAAGGTGAAGAAGAAAAAGAAAAATAGGAGTAAATGATGGATGAAAGCAAGGAGCAACATTAATGAAGGTGAGTGAGTGTCGTAGTTGGTAGAGAAGAAGAATGAAGAAAATGAACAACAAATGTAGAGAGAAGAAGAAGAAAATGTATTTTAACCAAATGAAAGACAACTAAAGGTGTCTTGCAATTATAAATATCATGGATGGGTGTGTGGCATGGCAAATGACACTTGTCACTTACCACATGTCACCACCCTATGATTCCTAATGGGTCCTCTTTATTAACCAGTCCATTTGTCTCCAATTTCTAGTTCAATTAACTCCCAATTTTCAATGACATATGTCATTAAATCCCAATGTCATTCATAAAAATTTCTACTGCCATCTAACACTTATTTCTGCCATTATTCATCAATTATCTCACCACTTGGCATTTTTCCTAGTCCAAAAATACCCTTAATTTATTCTCAAATTTCCACAAAAATTCATAATCACTAATAAACACACCAACTCAATTTTCAAGACACATAATCCATAATTCACATTATAATCACATTAAAACAATCATTTATACTCGAAAATGTCAAATGAGGGCATGAACAAATTATTGTAATGTGTGCAATGCTCAAATTCACGTTTGCGCATACTAATATTATGCATGAGTATGAAATGCAATTTTCTAATCTCTCAATAATATTTCTCATATACAGTATTCCCGAGCTTTAACCTTTAGTATGAGAGTGGGATGTTACAGTTGAGGTTAGGGAATTATTCCTCTTAGTTCTAGAATTTTGTTCAAAGATGTCCTACATATATAACGATAATATAGATATTTTAGATATTAATAGTTTATAATTAATTGAAACAAAAGGAGTTTTCCATATTTTAACATTAATATCTCAAGAAAAACAAAAGAAAATAGCAAAAACTCAATTAGATTTAAAAACTGGACAAGATATTAAATATTATCCAGTATTAATTCTGAGACATTGTTGATATATTCCTTCAAGGCATTGTAAGTTGAATTGATTGATCAAGTCCCACTGAAATTCATGTCTTGGTGGGTCGTCAATGGGTGGATACATACCATTGCTTACTCCGATCTGAATAAAGGCAATTCTTGATACTTTTATTTCTGTTGTATTATTATGCTTAATTCTTCTGTTTTATAATTTTCAGTTATCGATTTTTGAATTAGCTGTACTACAACTATTTGTTTTTGTCTTAATTCTTCTATTTGACTTTCAATTTGTACTTTTTTTCTAATATTTGAGTAATTTGTTTAGTGACACTCATAAAATGGTTTTAATATGTTCTGTTAATTCTTTAAGATATTGTTAATATCTTTTCCTATATTTTGTTCTGTACTTTGTTCTTGGTTATTATTTATTTTAGGATTTGTAATAGCTATTGGTTTTTCTATGCCTGGTTCTGTAAATCGAATTGGTCTAGTTAATCTGTATGATTGTGATTTGAGTAAAGGTATAGAAGGCTGATCAATTTTATTGTGTGATAGGGATAATCTAGATGGTTGGATATGAAAATTTATTTCAGGTAATTCTCTAAATGATGTTTTTAGGTTAATACCTATTTTTGCTACGTCGTCAAATAATTTATCCATGTAGATTCTATCTGTGTTTCTAAATTCAATACTATGGTGATGCTCATAAAGTGGTTTTAATATGTTCTGTTAATTCTTTAAGTTGTATTTTAATATTGTTAATATCTTTTCCTATATTTTGTTATGTACTTTTTCTTGGTTATTATTTATTGTAGGATCTGTAATAGCTATTGGTTTTTCTATGCTTGGTTCTGTAAATCGAATTGGTCTAGTTAATCTGTATTATTGTGATTTGAGTAAAGGTTGTACTTGTTTTCCTAATACTTGAGTAATTTGTTTAGTGACGCTCATAAAGTGGTTTTAATATGTTTTGTTAATTCTTTAAGTTGTATTTTAATATTGTTAATATCTTTTCCTATATTTTGTTCTGTACTCTGTTCTTGGTTATTATTTATTTTAGGATCTGTAATAGCTATTGGTTTTTCTATGCCTAGTTATGTAAATCGAATTGGTCTAGTTAATCTGTATGATTGTGATTTGAGTAAAGGTATAGAAGGCTGATCAATTTTATTGTGTGATAGGGATAATCTAGGTGGTTGGATAGGAAAATTTATTTCAGGTAATTCTCTCAATGATGTTTTTAGATTAATATCTATTTTTGCTACGTCGTCAAATAATTTATCCATGTAGATTCTATCTGTGTTTCTGAATTCAATACTATGGTGTGAATTAGTTAGAGCATAACTAATGTGATAGGTTATAGAAAAGGGATATTGTCCTTCAATCATTAAATTATCTCTATAAAATTTATATGCTATGCTAATTGTTTCGTTTAAAATTTTGGATTGTAAAGGAAGTCCTATTTTTAGTCGTGTATTAAATTTGATTTTTCCATATGCTAAATTTCTATTTATTATTCCAATAATTTGTTCGTTTAGTTCAGTTAATCTTTCATCTATGATTACTAATCTAATGGGTAAATCTATACCTTCTTGAAATGTTGATTTCAACAATATTTGTATTGTAGATAAATGAATGTAGCCAATCTTATTTCTTTTGTTTTCAGGTATTTTTAATAATTGTTTATAAATTTGTTCTTGATCTATTAGACTTAACCTAATATGTCCATTACATTGATTTATATTTATTGGGGTTTCTTGAATTATTTTTCCATAATAGATAATATTTTGTCTATTCCAAATGTTCTGAAATGGATAATATTTAATATCTTGTCCGGTTTTTAAATCTATCTGAGTTTTTGCTATTTTCTTTTGTTTTTCTTGAGATATTAATGTTGAAATATGGAAAATTCCTTTTGTTTCAATTAATTCTAAACTATTAATATCTAAAATATCTGTATTATCGTTATTTTCTGTTTCAATAATTATCTCATTCATTGTCTTTGATGATTGTGTATTATATGATCTTTTAACGTATTTTCTAGAAATTGTAATTCTTTCTGATAAAAATCATATATATTTTTAGCTAAGTCTAATCCTTCTTTTATAGGTTTTCTTCCATTTGGATGAACACCTACGAATTGTAAATAATTATATCTACCTTCATAATATTCAACTTCTTTTTGATATTGACTAATAAGGGGCAAAATATGGTTAATATTATTATTGATTTCAATACAAGTATTATAGTTATTCATTGTAATTATCTAATAATCTTTTCTTCTGTCTTTTTTCTTCTTCAGCTCATTCTATTGCTGTGTTTCAATGTTCTTGATACTGTTGTCCAAATCGTTTATGCAGTTGTTTTAATGCTTCTTCCCTTTGGCTGTATAACTGCTTATATGTTGGGACCCCGCCCTTGCGAGTCATGTGCCTGACGTCCTAAGTAACATCTGGACGTGCATCACACAAGGGTGGCGTGCCCACACCAGTCAATAAAAAAAAAAGAACTCACTTTTCCCATTTTCGAATAGATTTTGGGAAAACTTAAATTGGAATTTCAATTGGACCTCTTCAGAACATTTGTTCCCCATTGTCTTAAGTCTCTAATGACACCAAAATCATTCAATTTGGTTTAAAAATCTGAAAGTTATAGTCCAAACATTTTCAGACTGTTTTTGAACTGAAAAGTACACTATACCCAACTTCACTCCAGAAATTGAAAGTCTTAAAGACTGAATTAAAATTCGATTCCTTCAAATACTTTGTAGCTCTATGTCTCTAGCTTATTTAGAAACAATAATCATCTCATTTAGATCTCTACAAGTTAAGATATCATCAAAATACTGAAGCATGTTTAGTAAAAAAATCCAACTCACACTCTTCCAACCGATCCCCTCGCTTTAATTCAATCAATCTTTTTCAAATTAATACCAAAAGCTATAAATTTTTGTGAAGAGATAGAGGAATGTGCTAAAAATCCAATGCTTCAAAAATCAGGTCATTTGGAGGTCAGACGACAAAGTTATGATCAAAAGAGTGAGAGGTGTTTAGGTCTGGGAACACCAGCAAAGTCGCGATCGCGCGACCTGCGGCGTGCGTCACGATCACGACTTGCTTCTTCCTCCTTTGCTTTTCTTCCTCAGACTTGTGTTAAAAAAATGCATAACTTTAACTAGAAGTATCGGATTAAGGTCATTCAAAGACCGTTTGAAAGATGACTTCTAGATCTACAACTTCCATGAAGACCTCAAAAACAAAATTGGCCTGCAAATGGGTCAAAAGTCCAAACCAAAGCAGCTGTCCCGAAAGTCCATCCCAGGCAACATCCCAAACTTCTAATAATCATATCTCTCAACTCCAATGCCCAAAAATTTCATACTATATATCATTGGAAAGCTAGAAAAATAATCTACAATTTCCAAGAAGGCAACTTCATCTAATGTAGCCTAGATCAATACAATATTTCCCTCGAATCTAGAACATAAATTCTCACCCTTATGGAAAACTTGAAAAATGCAATGAACAAAATTGACATACCATCAGAAAAACACAAACATACTTCATTAACATCAAAATATAAGAGTTTTTACAAAGCTTTAGTGGGCATTTTTAGCCACAATA
>JANQAP020000102.1:2509570-2527527 GCA_026874005.2 Erythroxylum coriaceum
AAAGAAAAAGAATAAAACACCCACAATTTAAAAGATATAAATGGAAAAAATATCCTAAACGAAAATTTTATAAAAAACCATTTACCCATTATACACCTCTCTATCTTCCCTTCTGCTTATATTTTGCATATCAAGCCTGAAGTTTGGCGTTCCAGCGAAGCTTAGCACGAAAGGTATATAGTGATGTTTTTGTTTCATCACAATAGTATACATCCAATATTCATCATTATTATTATCTCAATTCTCAATACTACAATTCTCAGTATTCTCTTTGCTAACCCAAACACGTGTTAGGGTTAACAGATCTCAAATCTATTTATACATCCACCACGCTTCAGCAGGCGCCCATATACCTCGAGAGTTACACCCATCAGAGCCCAGTTGTTCTGGGAACTCGAACACTCGATGTAGTGTTTGTATAGCTAGCTTTGATACCACTTTGCTAACAAAAACATGTGTTAGGGTTAACGGATCTCAAATCTATTTATACATCATCCATAAATCTTTGATAAATACTGGGGGCTTGTTTTAATCCAAAAGGTAGTACATTCCATTGATAATGTTTTTATGGAGGATAGGTAAAGATAAGTCCTCAAAAATTCCTTCAATAGTGGAGAATGGATATTCAAACTGATGAACTAGTTAAAGAGCTTCTGTAGTAATTGCTGCTTTGTATGCTGAGGTCATTAGAACATTAATTCCTTTATAGTTTACCTTTAGTAGTGATTCTGTATAGGAAAAGAAATTAATAATATTAAAATACAACTTAAAGAATTAACAGAACATATTAAAACCACTTTATGAGCGTTACTAAACGAATTACTCAAGTATTTGAAAAACAAGTACAAATTGAAAGTCAAATAGAAGAATTAAGACAAAAATAAATAGTTTTAGTACAGCTAATTCAAAAACTGATAACTGAAAATTATTAAACAGAAGAATTAAGCATAATAATACAACAAATAGAACAAAAACTAAATAAGATCCTCTCCGCAGTAGAAATGACGAGTGAAGATAAAGAAAATGAGTTATATTTCCTTAATTTACACGTTATTGGTCAACCTAAAATTGTTTAGCTTAAAAATTTAAACTCAACACCTACACTGCCACTTGATTAGCCACACGAATAGCCTCTTAACATGTTAGAAACAACCTAAATTATACAACCAACAACAAAAAAACCTATCCTAGTCTACTCAAGCAGAAAAGTGCCCAATTCCACTCAATTGCAAGTTCAATATTTGACTTCGAAATCAAGTACACTATAAGAATTACCCTCTCCATTGATTGATGATTTAGATGTTCCTATAGCTGTTAGGAAAGGAATTAGAAATTACACTCAATACCCTATTTCTCAATTTATTTTTTCGAATAAAATCTCACATAAACATCACTTTTTCTCACTAATTTAGATACAATTCCTATTCCCCAAAACTTTAATGAGGCACCTAGAGATGAGAATTGGAAACTTGTCAAGAATGAGGAAATGAGTGCACTCAATAAAAATAACACATGGGAAATTGTTAATCATCCAAAAGAAAAGAAATTAATAGGATTTAAATGGGATTATGTAATCAAGTTTAAAGCAGATGGATCCTTAGAGAGGTACAAGGCTAAGTTAGTAACCAAAAGGTACGCTCAAACATATGAAATAGACCATCAAGAGACATTTGCTCTGCTAGTTAAAACAAACACAGTCTGCATTCTTTTATCTTTAGATGCTAATCTGCATTGGTGTTTGCGACAATTTAATGTCAAAAATGCTTTTTTACATAGTGATCTTGAAAAAGAGGTATATATGGAGCCTCTACCAAGTTTTGAGAAATATTTTAAAGATAACCATGTGTGCAAGTTTAGAAAAGCACTTTATAGGCTTAATCAATCACCATAAGCCTAGTTTGGAAAGTTTGCAAAAGTAATGCTTGGTATTGGCCAAAAACAAAACCAAGGGGATCATACTCTCTTCTTAAAACACTCGATAGCAAGGAAAGTTATAGTTTTAATAGTATATGTTGATGATATCACTATGAAGGGTGACGATAATAAGGAAATTATAAAGCTTAAGGCTAGACTTACAAAAGAATTTAAGATTAAAAAGCTTGGGAAACTTAAATATTTTCTAAGAATTGAAGTGGCTCGATCTAAAGAAGGCATATTTATTTCCTAACAAAAGTATATTTTAGATCTTTTATGAGAGACAAGAATGATGGGATGTAAGCCCATTGATACAATAATCGTAAAGAATCATCGGTTGAGTGAAGCAAGAGATGCTGTTGATAAAGGAAGGTATCAAAAGTTGGTTAGAAAACTAATATACTTGTCTCATACACATCCTAATATTGCATATGCTGCGAGCGTGATAAGTCAATTTTTGCATAATCCTAAGAAAGTTCATTTACAAGCTCCCTATAGAGTAATTTCATACCTGAAAGCTAATCTTGGAAAAGGAATCATGTTTAGAAAAGGAGAAGAATTAACTATAGAAGCCTACACTGATGCAAACTATGCTGGTTCACTATCAAATCAATGCTCAACAATTGGCTACTATACTTTGATTGGAAGAAAATTAATGATTTGAAGAAGCAAAAAACAAACAGTAATATCTAGATCAAGTGCAGAAACTGAATTTGGTGTAATGACTCAAGGAATTTGTGAACTCTTATGGATAAAGAAAATTTTATAAGACTTGCAATTTAAATGTCATGGATCTATGAAGTTGTATTGCAAAAATAAGTTTACTATAAGCATTGCACATAATCCATCTCAACACAATAGAACAAAACATGTTAAGATATACCGACACTTCATCAAAGAAAAGATTGAAAGTAGACCGATCTATACACCTTATGTTCCTACGAATGGTCAAATGACAGATATGCTCACAAAAGGATTGGATAACTTAACTTTACAGAACATTACTAACAAATTGGGAATAGAAAACATTTATTCCAGTTTGAGGGGGAGTGTTAGAAAATTAGAATCTCTGATCTTCTAAAAGACTTGATATATTTGTAAATAACTGATTAATAACTATAATTCTGATTTACTAATTTATGCTTATTTTAATCTTTCAATTATTTAGGTTGATTATAATTTTCTTGGTCAATTACTAATGTGTTGGAATTAGTTTGTTTCCTCAAGTAGGACAAATGACTCTGTATATATTAGTATATTCAGTATATGGAGAAAGTAGAGAAGAATTTTAGTTTCTGTTCAGATAAAAAGGAAGCCTAAGATCACTTTAGCAAACCATAGATCAATTATAGCCATAGTAAATTTCCCTCTTTTCTTACCATGTACTAATCACATGCATATCTTTTATAGAACCATATACCTATTACAACTTTGAGACCATAAGGGTATCATAGTCTAAAAAGGAATATGATTTATAAGCTAGTTTCACCAACAAAGTCAAATGATACCAAGATGTGAATATTTTAATGATATTTAAGGACATTTAAGAGGATATATCAACAAACTTATATTGTCCTACAACTATCGAAAAATAATGAAAGCCATAATCAGTTTCCATGATATAGGGAAAAGCATCAAGCGATATAGATAAATCTGTTGATAGCTCCTGGTCTTGAAAGATAGAAGTCTGTGTTACACATTAAAGAAGCTCAATAACAAATCATAGAGTCACAAAGTCTCAACATCACTAGCCTATTGCAAAGGCAAATTCATAATAGCAGTAATGTGAATGCATCATAAGAAATTGAAACCATAAGAACCATATAAAAATAGTAGACCAGATTGGTGATGTGCATATTTCATTTTAATTATTGGAATTTCACATTAGCCTTAACCAACTTACAAATCATATGTAAGTAGTAACCTAATTTCTAAGCCCAAAAAAACTCTCATTGAGAAAAGCACACCACTAATATTTAATAGACCCCAAATCACTCATAAAAGAAGTTAGAGACACCTATCAAATAAAGAAATGCAACACTTTTCTTTTTGAGGGAAACAAAAGAAAACAAGATAGGAGCGTTGCCTAACATATTCTACTAAGAAACCTGAAGATACTACTACTAACTACAACCATCAAGCCAAAAAACAAAAACAACAACAAGCACACAAAATAGACTAAGAATGAAAACTTCCAAATTTAAGAAAGAAAAAAAACCATTCACGTATCAAACTTCAAAAACCCCTTAAATTGATAAAAAAACATATGTTAGATAACAACTTTCCAAAGTTGACATCTTTAAGATAAATGAAAAAAAAGAGGAAAAATTCTTTTGGTATGATGAGCAATTATGAGAAAAGAGACAAATATACCTCTCCCTTGCTTCATAGTCTAAATAGTTGTCACCAAAAGCAACCTAAAAAATCAATTTCTCTGTTTCCCATTTTTCACTAAACAAATCATTTCCTTAGAGCCACTGTTATATTATTTTATATTATATGTGTGATTATGCAAACAAGAGAGAGAAAGGGAATAAGAGAGATTCTAGAAAAGTCATGAGAGGATTATAAAAGAGATAATAACAACTTTCTATTATAAACTTGTCTGGCTTTCTAACCATTACCTAACATTTTTTTTGGATGAATGGTAAATTAGTATTAATCCAAAAAAGCCAACCAAAAGAAGTAAATCAAAACATCACAACAATCCAACCACAACAATAATATCAAAAAGTGATCAAAGTTTTAGGATACAATCTATACAAAATCTTATAAATCATAGTCTTTATCTTAAATACTACATCAAAGCACGTACAAGAAGTAGAGTATAAAATAGTTGCATTCCTTGTCTTCCACAAAGTGTAGATGGTGTAACAAAATGCTAGTCTTATAGCCTTGCTTCTCAAGAGTGCTCCAGTGTAGTCTTTATGGATCCATTTAATAGCACTAGGCAATGTAGACATCCCCTGTACTAATCCAAGCCATCCTCGAATTGTATCCCAGACTGTACCTAAAAATGAACATCTAAAAAAAAAAGGGCCACATATTTGGTTGGTAATCTATTACGAAAACCAAACCAAGTAATAAAGGAGAACTTTAAAGGAATGTAGTTCTTCCAAATGAAAGGCATCCACGATCTTTTTATCTGCTTCATATGTAATAACTCAAACACCTTCCTTGAAGAAATTCTTTCATTTATGCACATCTTCTGAAGTCCCCACACCATATTTTCCCTTCCACCAAGTTTCTCCATCAAAGAATCTCTAATAAAGGCAAACATCTTCATCAAAGGTGAATCTCTATTCGAAGGTTTCCATTCCCAAACAAATTTTCCCCTTAAATATACCTCACGTATCCATCGAACCCAAAGAGTGTCAACTTTGGAATGAATATTCCAAAGAACCTTTGATAATAGTACAACATTCCAAACTTTACAATTTTTTAAACCCAAGCCACCTTCTTCCCTTGGCAAACAAATATCATCCTAGGCCACCTTATAATGTTTCCCTCCCTACAAGAACAACCTGCACATAGAGGTGATTCTGTTTAAGATGGTGATAGGTATTGGAAACGCTTGGAGCCAAAATGATTGTATTCCTTGTATTACCGCCCTAATCAACTCAAGGCGTGCAACATAAGAAGGCATTTTAGCATTCCAATTATTAATATAACCCTCAATAGTCTCGATTAGAGAGGAGAATTGGGCCACTGAAACTTTTAATGGAGTCAATGGAATGCCCAAATAACAAATTGGAAATGCTCCTAATGGAAAATTAACCAATTCCATGATATCCTCCCGGTCTCTACCATATACTCCAGCAAGATACATATTAGATTTGAAAGGGATAACCTTTAGTCCCGACACCCCTTTCAAATCTCTACGAACATCCATAAGAATTTTGATAGACATAAAATCCCCTCTCGAGAACAACATAAGATCATTAGAAAAGGCAATGTGCGCAATACCAAGTTTATTACAATTGGGGTGATAGTTAAAATGAAAGTTTATGGTTCTCATCTTTAGCAACCTAGAAAGGTACTCCACATATAGAATGAACAAAGTAGGGGATATGGGATAACCTTGTCTCAAACCTCATTATCCTCTGAACATACCATGTAAGACACCATTAATGGATATGGAGAAAGATGTCGTAGTGACACACTCCCTAATCCATCCCAAAAATTGTAATGGGAATCCCAATCCAATCATCATATCCTCAAGAAAGGTCTAGGAAACAGTATCATACGTTTTAGTAATGTCTAGCTTGATCATGCATCTTAGAGAAATCCTCTTCTTGGTGTAGCCTCTCATTAACTTCTATGCTAAAAAGACATTATCCACTATAGTTCTTCCCGACATAAAAGCAACTTGGGCCGGATCAACCAAAGATCCAAGTAAAGGAGAAATTCTTTCAGCCAATATTTTTGTAATCACCTTGTATGTGACATTAGTGCAAGCAATAGGCCTAAAATCCTTCACCTTTGGGTCATTTTTGGTTTTGGGCATTAAGGCAATGATGGTATGATTAGTTTGTTTAAGAGGTTTACCATTTTCAAAGAACTCCTTGATTGCTGCAACAAAGTCCCTTGCCATACTATGCCATTACTTTTTGAAGAAAACCGATGTAAAGCCATCCGGATCCTGTGCTTTATCATCCCCCAATGTCAAAAAAAGCCCTTTTGATTTCATCCTCCAAAGCCAGAGCAACCAAAGCCTCACAAGCAGATACATCAACTTTCGGCTCATTTAACAGTACATCCCTTTCCATTCTGTTAGAGGTAATTGAGGTGCCAAATAGCCTTTTAAAAAAATCCACAAAACAGGCAGCAACTTCTTTAATCGAATTAGTTGAAGTGCCATCATCTCTAATAACATGAGAAATAGAATTTTTCAAGCCCTTTCTCTTTGCCACCGCATGAAAATGTCTTATACACCTATCGGATTCTATAATATGAGTACACTTTGTTTTTTGTTGGTAGAAATGCTTCTCAGCCTCTAATAAAAAAATTGCCTCTTTTCTCTTCTTTTTGACAAGCTTTAGAAGACCCAAATCAGTAGGATGGTTAAGGGAAGCCTTATAAGCATATTTATAGCTTACCTTAGATCTCGAAGAAATATGGCCAAAAGCATTGGAGTTAAGCAACTTCAAAGGATACTTAAGAGATTTCAACTTCGAACACAAAATATATTGAGCACACCCATCAACACCTTTATCCCAACTACTAGCTATGATAGTCTCAAAGTTTGGGTGAGCAATCCACATATTAAAAAACTTTAGGCCGGATGAACTCCACCATAACCAGACAATGATCAGATTCTATGGTCACATCCAAAAACTTCACATTGTAAGATAAACTAGTATTCCCCCAATTCTGATTAATAAGAACTCGATCAAGCTTAGCCCAAAGATTATTCTTATGCTAAGTGAAGAATTCCCCCTAAAAGGTGCATCCTCTAACCCAAGTGCAATTCACAAGTCAAGCAAATCCTTAAGCAAATAAGCTGATGGTGGTTTACATCCAAGTCTCTCACTTGTCGAGCAAACACAATTGAAATCTCCCATGATGGACCAAGGCAAGGTCATGGCTTCTCCAAAACCCATCAAATGTTGCCACAACTCTCTCCTTTTGGTGACATATACAATCCATAAACAAATGTTGAGATAAATACAATATGAGATACAAGGCACTGAATACGACAATATATAGTTTGTTCTCCAACATCTAACATATCACATCGAACAAATAAAGGATTCCACATAATGATCATCCTCCCCCCAACTATAGCATCAAAATTGTGAGAATGCTTCCACCCCGGGAACCTATTCTTCATAACCAAATTAAGTTTATCCAATGACAATTTTGTTTCAATAATATAACAAAAATGCGAATCGTGAAGGTCAACAACACAATTTTATCTCGAGGCCTTATTAAACCCCTGGACATTCCAACATAAGATCCTCATTTATCACCTCTGGAGGACTGATCTCCTCCAAGTCTTTTAACTCCATCCTTGTTTCTGTTTCCATAGGTATTTTCTCGAATAACCACACCTTGATCATGTATAACATGATTACCATAACCAATTTTTTGCTTCAAATGATTGTTAGTATATATCATACTTTCTTTACCTTTATTATTTTTCACACTCCTACATTGCTCATCGTTTTCCATTGGTTTTCCTTGGCCACATCCACCTCTTATTCATTTACCTTCTCATCACCACTAAGGATGGCAATGGGACAGCGGGCCCGTCTATATTTTTTAATTAAAAAAATTTCAAATAGCGTCGTTTTGGACAAAACGATGCCGTTTTGGACAAAACGATGCCGTTTTGGACAAAATGGTCGGGCCGACTCATGGCCCTCGCGAGCTGACCATGGTCGACCCGTGGCCCGGTATGGGACCACTATGGTCGGCCCGTGGCCAGCTCATGGCTAGCTAAACCCGGGCTGGGCCGAAATTGCCATCCCTAATCACTACCCTGGGGGGCTGCATTACATATCAGTGTCATGTTAGTAATGGGCTGCGATGTTCCCTCACTTGTGCAGGAGCGCTCTGTCACACCAGCCTGCATTATTGGCCCAGCAGCTCTTGAGCGTGCTAGTTCCTTGTCTGCACCTACATGGTGCACTAGTGCCTCACCCATGCTTGACTGTAATGCTGCCTAACCTGTGCTTGGGAGCATCTCACCCTCTTCCGATTGCCTCTGTTTCCCTCTAGAGCTTGGGCTGGCATCACCTAGTTGCATGCGTTACTTGACCAAACCCGTAACATCCTCCACTCCTTTTTCCATCCCAACAGTCTGCCCTTCCTCCACGATCACCCCTTGCTTGTCACTCTCATTTCTAGCAGTCTTCATCTCCTTCCTCTTTTCCTTTGCAATAGTCTTACAATTAAAGGGAATATGCCCAAATTTTTTGCAAAAATAGTAGTAGTTTGGAAAGGTCTCATACACCACCTTCTACAAATAACATACTCCCCCTGGTAATTCAACTTCAAACGAGGACACTGATCTTTTTGATGCATCGAGTTCTACAAGGATTCTCGCAAAACCAATCCAGGACTTTATACTTGTGACTTTGTCTGTACATATTGGTTTTCCCACACGTGATCCCAATTTTCCTAATCCCTTTGCATTCCATAATTCAAGGGGCACATTTGGCAATTGCACCCAAATCGGTACCTCCATAAATTCCTTATAATAAAATCCATGTGGCACCTGTTTAAGCAAAAGTGTTTTTCCAAACACCGTGTATAGTCCTCTCGCAAGCACATTGGTACGGTCTTCATCATTGTCAAATTGGAAAATAACACACCCTTGATCATATGGTAATATTTTACATTTGACATTCCATTTAGTTATCAATCCCTTGATTACTTTTAACCTCGGGAATCTGCCCGTAAAGCAATCCACTAGACAAATGCCCCACTCTTTCTTAATAGGTACTATATCATCAAGACCTATAGTCATTTTATCACCAACCTCCACAAATTCCAATTGAATCCCTTGCTTCAACTCACGGTTGTTCTTGAACAAGCTAACAAATGATGGTTTGATCTTTGCTCAACCACCACCTTACGTGTACCTCTTTTTCGCAACTCAGGCAATTCATCAAAGACCTTCATTACACTGCTGTCTTTCTCTCCCTTCTCTTCCGAAGATGTTGAATCCATTTCGTCAGTTTCAGATTCAGACATAGCATCATCACCTTCCTCCATGGATGTAGTATCTTCCTCCTCCAAAACCTTGCCTACTCCCACTATTGCCCTATAGCCCACACCAAAGCCCTTTCTAGCCCCAACTGCTGCATCATCACCAGTGTGCATACCCTTACCTATACCCACTGCTTCATCACAGTCCACACGCCTAACCCTCTCACATGGCACCCAATTTGTGCGCTTACCTTCTGCAAATCCTATTCTAGCATCTGAAATCACCACAACATTGCCCACTCCCAATCCCTTTTCTGCATCAACTAGCATTTCACAACTTACACCCGCAGACATGCCTCCCTTTACCAAATCTACACATGATTCTGCCTCCAACCTTCCCACACTATCATGGCTTTTTCTTTGCATTTCAGAATCAAGTTCCAAACCATTCTTTGGTGACTTTCGACATCTGCCCTTGTATCCCACTTTACATTTATTTCCACTCTGATAATGACTGGAAATCTCTCAATAAACTTTGCAATTTTGAAATTAGGTTTAAAACAGGATACAGAAAATAAAGAAGGAGAGGCGCTCGTCTAGTTTCAGCTAGACAAAGACCTAAACAATAATCTTTGAGTTTTATCTAAATGTTGTTTTCGGGCTTTAAGAAATAATCTTAAGCAAGATGATAATGTTTGAGGAAAATCCATAAGTCATTATCTATAAAAATAAGTATGCAATTTTTAATGTTTGGGTTCTTTCCATATAGGATACACATGTGGCATAAGACCTATAAAAAATTAATAAATAATGTCACCTATATTTTTTTAAAGGAGTACTGATGATGATGTTAAGTCAAGGTCCTTTTAAAACTTTTGTGAAATATTAGAGTTCTTTCTCCACATGTTAAAATGTTAGGGTTTAAATTAAATTTTGGCGAAAATCTTAAGGTCTAATTTGATTTTTTGTATTTTATAAAAGTTTTTAGACAAGGGATATGATTTTTAAATTGGATAAATTGTTTACAAAATTTTAAAATTTACTCAATTTTTGAAACTCTAGTCCAAATTTGAAAAAATGACAATAAAATACTCCAACTTCTAATTTGTTTTAAAAAAGTCACTATTAACCTCTTAATTAACGATGTTAATATGGAAAACCACATCAACAAACCTATGTGACATGTGGTTGAAATTTATCCTTTTATTACTATGTCATATTAAACATTAAAAATATAAAAGTTAAGAGAGAGAGAGAGAGAGCATATAACATAAAAGGGGAGAATAAAAAAAAGAGACTAAGTGAATGAAAGAAAAAAGATACAAGACTATGTTCTAAAGAAGGGAGGTTGACCGAAATTAATTTGAATTGAAATGATTCTCCATCTCTTGAGGATTGCGAACCTTCAATGTTTCTTATAAAAAAAAACTCTAATTATTGTTTCCATCTTTCTCAAAATATACCTTTAAACCTTTAATCTTGAAAATAAACATATTTTTATTTAGTTTCACCACTTGATGAAGAAAAAAAAGTCATATTCCTTTTTATTATTTGAAAACATGGAAATCTAGCCATCAATATCGTAAGGAGAATGGGATTTGGAAATCAATTATTGCTTCCTTTTGTATTTAAGTAGATACAAATGCAAAAGGGAGAAAATTCTTAATTAAATTTTTTATTAGGTTATAGTTAGATTTAGGACTTTTGTAGGTACATATCCTAAACTATTTTAGGATTTAGTGTAACATTAATGTTGAAGATGGAGTGTAAATTCAATTTTGGTGACAAATTGTCAATGAATTTAGTAGGATAAATGAAGTTGGAAGAAGATAAGAAAGATTTTTGCAACTGTTATGAAGATGAAGATGTGTGGAAGGATATGATGAATTTTTAAGGGCATATGCATGTTAGTATAAGAGCATGGGGAATCTAGTTTATACTTTTTCACTATAATGTGTAAGCTATATAGAACAATATTAGTAGCATTTATACTTTTTCACTAACTCTAAATTGTTATATGAGTAGATAGTGAATTGGGTGAAACTTGTAATACTAGTTCTTATAACTCTTAGGCAAAGGACTTTTTATTATTTTAGTAATATGGTGTTTTTGATATGAAACATTGATCTTGAAAGGCTATTACATTTAGTCCAGATAGTAGTAAGGGTTGTTTCTTTGACAATAAATTGTTGGACAATTGTTTTGTCTATTATAATGATAAATTATAGCTAATGATGATTTAATATTTTTTCTATTTTTATTTTTTATTCTTAATATTTAATATGACATGGCAATAAAAGAGCACTTTGTTAGCCACATGTCATATATGTTTGTTAATGTGGTTTATCATGTCAGCATCATTAACTAAGGGGTTAACAGTGGACTTTTTTTAGATAATTTGAAAATTGGAATATTTTATTACTACTTTTTGAACTCCTGACTAGTATTATAAAAAAGAAGTAAAGTTTGAGTTTTTAAAAATAATTTACTCTTTCAAATCTTAAGAAATAAGGAATCAAATTATCAAGCCAAATTATAATTCACTAATCACTCTCCAAATGCTACCCTTTAAGGCAAATCAAGTGGAGGAAGGCCAAAAGCCTTTATGCAATTTGAAAATATCACCTAAAGGTAACGCGATTAACTTTTTCTCAGATTCTTTAAGTTAAGGTGAGATAAAGTATAAAAAAATATATTCAATGAAATTGATGTTGTATCTTATCAAAGAAAAAATAAAAAATAAAAATGAATTAAAGAGGTCATATCCATATAATTAAGTTCGATTCAAATTGTAAAATATAGAAGGTGTAAAGAATCCCATTTTACTCACATAAGTAGTTACAAGTTTAAAAAAAAAGAGTTGTTAAATTTAAAAATTCTTAAAAAGAAAACAAGTTTGATGTAAAGTAAATAAAAAGCCAATTGAATAAAAATTAAAATTTATGATTGACTATCTAAAATTATGATTTGAACTAGGGTTTAAAATAAAATAATTGAATTAATATTGAAAATTAAAATGAAATTTAAATCATATGAATGAAAGTCTATAAACTTATTGTTTCACTTGAAACTTAAAATAAAATATTTAACTATGTTTAGGCTGCCATCAATTTTGAAAATGGTAATTTTAATTTGTATGAAAATAATATTTGAATAAAAATGAAGAAAATTATTAAATTAAAGATGAAGAGAAGGAGAAACTTGCGAGTGTGAGATGCGAGACTACCAAAGGAAAGGGCGTCACAAGGAGATTTTTCCTTGCAACTAGAAGTTTATATGATTAAATGAACGGTTCAGATCAAAACTGGTCATAATTGGATGGCTTGGAACCACTCTGAGATCTTTTGTCCTTTTCCCGACCGTACTTTGTTTATTCAACAAACCACTCTCCCCTTTCCTTCAACGCCATTTAACCTCTCTCTCTATCGTTTTTGTTCCTTCCAACGAACTTATTGCTTCACGTTGCCGTTTTGGGAATTCTTTTCTTTTGCTTGGTTAGCATTTATTCCCCGAATTTTCCTTGTCGTTTTGTGCTTCTTCTTTTTTCCAGCCTTTAACAATGTCTGGACAAGCACAACTCTTTCCAACTGTTACAAGGACCTTTCGACTGAATGAGAGATGCCCTATTTAGTAAATGTTCATTGTGTTGAGAAATTAGGGTGGAATTTGATTATGCATATAACATAACAAATACGAAACTTTTTCGATTTAATTTCTTGAAGTGAACCTTACTTAGATTTTATAACATGATTAACATATAAAACATAATAAAGCCTAAATTATAATTTGTATGAACTCCGAAGCTTGATTCTTTTTTTTTTATTTCTCTCAAATTGTTTTTAAAACAGGCTCATTTTATTCACTGTAACTGCACAAGTGTTCGTCGTCTAATAATATCAATATAATATACTGAGAGAACTTTGTAATTGTTACAGGAAGCATTGGTCAAACTGTGTTAGCTTTTTTAGAGCCTAAATCTATTTATAATAAATTTTAGACCTTTTAGTAATTTAAAATAAAATTTAAATTTCTATTACCAATTGGGCTAAATAATATCTAATATTTTATATAATCCTTATTTATTAAAATTTTATGTTTTTGTTCTCACTTTCTCTCTCTTTCTCTGTCTCTCTGGCCCTCTCTTTATCTCAAGCTTTTTATCAAAATATCAAAGTGTTTGTTTGATTCCTTTATTGATCACGAAAGAGGGTGCAATAGGTTGCGTCTTAATTACGCATTACGTTGTTGATGGTGAGTGGGTTCGTGTGAAAACTCAGAGATGTTATTGATTTGGAAGTGTAAAGCCGATCACGGTACAGTTTCTCCATCTTCCGTTAGTTTTCTTTATTTCTAAATTTCTGCAGAAGTGGGATAGCATCCCACACCAGTCACCGACAGAAACAGGAAGAGCGTCAGGAGCGTTCCCACACTGGCATTCACTACCAGTGGGTTTCACACGATCGTCGGCCCAGGTATGTGTTTTACTTATTTTCATGTCAAGTCTACATTGATGTTGGATAGAAAAAGTTGCTCTCTTTGGCCTTTAAGTGGGAATACACTCACCAGTAGCTCCTAATCATGTGTGGAGGTAAGGGGTGGCAGTTTCCAGCCATCCATGTAGTTACTATTGGTTTTTCATTTATGCGTGATATCTGTTTTCAGTATGTGGTGTTGTTAAATTCTCCTTTTCATGTCTTTTGTATGGTATGAATCTCGTGGTATAGATATCAGGTGAGGTTTGCAGCCAGGATCAAATGTGTTCTTCCTTTTCTCGTTTTCATTGTATATTTTCCATGACTATTCTTCTGGAAACCTGGACTGGGTTTTTTTGACTAATGAACAAGCTATCTTGGGGTATAGACCATGCCTTGTTTACATCTATTGTTCAGACTGTACTGGACCGTTGTACAGGACGGTGCTGCATAGTTTCTTGTAATGCATTAGTTAATCGTTTTCTCTTAGCGTTCTCGAGCCTCCTGACATGTCTGTTGCTGTCCTAAATCTTTTCCCACTGCGACCCGTTGGTACTCCGCTCTATTTTCTTACGCGGCTTCTCTTATAAGACAAGGTCTTTAGATTGTTTTATAACGTGATCAAGCAACATCTTCCAAAAGTCTCTCTCTCTAGACTCTCTCCTTACTTGAAACATCATCCCTTTCTCCTGCATGCAACCTCAGTAAA
Source organism: Erythroxylum coriaceum (assembly GCA_026874005.2). Lineage (NCBI taxonomy): Eukaryota > Viridiplantae > Streptophyta > Magnoliopsida > Malpighiales > Erythroxylaceae > Erythroxylum > Erythroxylum coriaceum. The sequence continues at coordinate 2,524,322 of JANQAP020000102.1, forward strand.
ATGCCTAAGCTCTGACAAGCGTTCATATTTTCTACAACTGCTTCCAATTGGACCACGACTTTTTATTTTGTGGGATTCAACAGATTATTTTTTAGTGAGTTTCTGTACATGTACTAATCAGTCATGTGTCATGTTTCCATGCTGTTATTCCTTGTGCAGTACTGAGGCTTTTTTGACAAATAAGTTTTTTATTGATTTATTATTATTATTATTATTGATTTATTGATTTTTATTTTTATCTTATTTATTTATTTGGGAGTCCCAAGGACTTTTTAGGATAGTAACTATGGGAAAGTGTGGGGGCCACGAGCTAGGAGGGATACTTTAAATCGCATGGATGGAATCTATGCAAGCAGTTCGATGCGTGCAGCATGCAAGAATATAAAAGGGGACGACATACTGAGAATAAGCTCTTGGAACATTGGGACCCTTACGAGAAAGTCTTTAGAATTAATAGATATTTTAGACAAGTAAATGATACAAACAACTTACATTCAGGAGACTAAGTGGTCGGTAGATAAAGCAAAGGAGATAGGGGGATTCAAACTATGGTACTTAAGAGGTACGTAGAAGCAGAATGGGGTAGGTTTCCTAGTGATCAAGGAGCTTATAAACCAAGTGATGGGGATCACAAGGGTAAATGATAGGATTATGGTAGCTAAAATTGTTCTTAGCAATGATGTTCTCAATGTAGTATGTACATATGCACCACAAGCTGGTTTAGACGAACAACAAAAACGTCTATTTTGGGAGGCACTGGATGGAGTGCTTATACAAATCCCTAATACTGAGCAGGTTATCTTAGGAGGTGATTTTAATGGACATATAGGGGCTATTTCAGATGGATATACAGGAACTCATGAAGGCTTCAGGTACGACATTAGAAATGAAAATGGAAATGCCTTATTAGACATGACCATAGCGTTTGAGTTAGTGATAGCAAATTCCTTATTTAAGAAAAGCGAGGCACACTTGGTGACGTTTAAGAGTAGCACGACCAAGACGCAAATTGATTATTTCCTTGTCAGGAAGAGAGCCAGAGCATGGTGCAGGATTGTAAAGTCTGGCCGTATGCTTATCAACCCCACATAAATTGTTGGTTTTGGATCTAGAAATTAAGGGATGGAGGACACATCAATTTACTAAGTGATGTAGTAAAATTATATGGTGGAATCTAAAAGGGGGCACGGTGGTATAATTTAGGACTCAAATCCGGTATGGAGCTGCATGGGTCGTGAGAGGGGATGCTAATCGGATGTGGGAAGGAGTAGCCCCCGTAGTGAGAGAAACCACCACAAAACTCCTAGGAGTCTCTAAAGGGCAGGGGGCCGGCAGATGGAATCTTGGTGGTGGTCGGCAGAGGTTCAAGGGACGGTAAAGGCGAAAAAGAGAACATACAAAGACCTTTTAACAAGTACGACAGAGGTGGAGCGGGAAACTAATAGAGTAACGCATAAACTGGCCAAGAACAAGGCAAAAAAGACAATTTTAGTAGCTAAAGGAGAAGCATACGAGACTATGTACAAGGATTTGTATACGTATAAGGAAGCATAAAAAATTTTCAAGTTGGCACAAGATAGGACACGTAAGACTAAGGATTTCAACCAAGTCTGCTGTATATAAGATGAAGCAGGTCAGGTACTCACGGAGGCCCATGCCATCAAGAATAGATGGCAGAGATACTTTTATGGCTTGTATAATGAAGACATCTTGCTTAGTATAGAGTTAGACGAACCCTCCGTGTCAGAGCTTTTTTTTAACTGGTCTCAATGTGAAAGGGTCACAAGGGAAAAAATTAAGAAGGTTTGGAGGGAGATGGGAGCGAAAGGGCAGTAGGGCCAGATGAGATCCCTATAGAGGTATGGAAGCGAATAGGAGTTGTCGATATTGAGTGGTTAGTTCAGCTTTTTAATGTGATCCTAAAATCAATGCTGGATGAATGGAGATTGAGTAGGTTGTTCCCATTATACAAGGGCAAAAGGGATATCTAACATTTTCATAACTATAGAGGCATCAAAATAATAAGTCACACCATGAAGCTATGGGAGAAGGTTATTGAAAAGAGAGTCTGGAGAGAAGCTTCTATATCAGCCAACCAATTTGGATTTATACCTGGTAGGTCCACGACAGAAGCAATACAACTCCTCCGTAGGCTAATGGAATGCTACAGGGAACGAAAACAGGATTTACATATAGTTTTTATTAATTTGGAGAAGACTTATGATAGGGTTCCTCGGGAAATCTTATAGAGGTGTATGGAGGCTAAGGGCATTCCTATGACTTATATACGTGTAATTAGGGATATGTACGAAGGAGCATTAACTAGCGTAAGGATGATAGCAGGTGACACGGAAATGTTTTTTTATTGGTATTGGACTACACGAAGGCTCCGTCTTAAGCCCTTTTCTGTGCATATTAGTGTTAGATGAGCTTACCAAAAATATTCAAGGAGAGGTACCGTGGTGTATGTTATTTATTGACGATATTGTCCTGGTGGATAAGACTAGGGAGGGTGTCAATTTTAAGTTAGAATGTTGGAGAGAAATGTTAGAGTCGAAAGGTTTTAGAATGAGCAGGACTAAGACGGAGTATTTATAATGCAATTTTTCGGGAAGCTAGATGGTCCATGAGGCGGCAGTAGTAATTGATACTAATGCACCATAAAAATCAAGTTTTAAATACCTCAAGTCCATCATTCAGAGTGATGGTAATATCGATGCTGATATAGTCCATCGAATCAGATTCGTGTGGGTTAAATGGCGAAGTGCATCAAGGGTCATATGTGATAACAAGATTCCTTTAAAGTTCAAAGGGAAATTTTATATAATGGCGATTCGACCAACCTTGTTATATTGGGCAGAACGTTAGCCCGCCAAATGTAGACATACAAGACAGTTGTTGGTAGTAGAGATGCGTATGCTTCGATGGATGTGTGACATTACTAGAAGAGATAAAATCTGGAATCGTGTAGTGAGAAATAGACTACAGGTGGCTAGTATTGCCAACAAGTTGAGAGAGATCAAGCTTAGGTGGTTTGGGCATGTAAGCAGAAGGCGCTCTAATGCTTCGGTGCGACGCTGTGAGAAAATAACCCTTAGTGACTATAAGAGGAGAAAAGGGAGGCCATATAAGAACTGGAGGAAAGTGATCAAGAAAGATATGACAGAGTTGGCCCTTACTGAGGAAGTGGCCAGAAATAGAAAATT
>JANQAP020000102.1:2540427-2563261 GCA_026874005.2 Erythroxylum coriaceum
GTAAATTGATGTATATTATAAAATTGTTGTTTGGGAGGGATAGAAAGGTTCATAATGTAATATAGTGAACTGTTGTTTGGATGAAGAGTTTATTATGTAATATAGTGTAAAGTTATTTATCATTTTACATTCCATCCTAAACCTTCCAAATTGGAAGTTTTTCATTTTTACTGTTTAGGATGGAATGAGATGTAATATGAAATTCTCCTTTTCTATCTCATTTCATTCCATTCCATTTCATTATAAACCGTCTTTATAAACAATGGAATAATATTACATTTCATTCCATTATATTAATAAACTCTCAACTAAACATACCCTTAAAGAACTTACGTTCTTAACAAAAAACTAATGTAACAAGAGTTTCTCCTCAATAAGTAGAGTTCAATCAGTCGATGTTGCATTGAATTTAATATTGGGTTCTCTCATATTATGTTTCTTAAAGCTTAGTGAAGATTATTGAAATGATCTTTAGGATTTTCCTATGGTCTAGTAAACAAAGGTGAAATAGGATGTATGGTTGCCTGGAAGAGGAGGAGGCATTGGTATGCTCTCCATCAAAATTATTGACAAGGTTCACATGAGAAGAAAGCTAAGAAGAATACCGAATGATAAATTAACTAGATGCATTATTACTATTTAAAAACTGTAAGCTTTTTATCAGTCACTCCCACAAGCCACAGGTAACATCTCCTGGATCATGCTCACTATTTTCAAGGAACAGATGAGATTGTCGATTGAAGGGAACTTAGACGATGGCGTTTCTACTGACTTTTTGCAAGACGATTAGAATTTTATGGAGTCTTTTGTTAATGATGGACAGTTCTCGGCTATTTGTAACATAATTCCTCAACAGGCTACTGTTAAGGGAGTATTACATGACAATACTTACAGCCTCACTTAGACTAAATAATCTTTCTTGTTCAGTCAACACCTGGACTGAGACTGTTGGATGCACTTGAGATTGTTAGATTGGTAATTCCTTTGACGAGAGAGGAATTTGAGGTAATTTAAACTAGTACAGGTCAAATCAGGATACAACACGTGAGATAGTGAGACATGTCCTTTTAGCTGATTCTCCAACTCGTCCTTGATGTATGTCTGCCTTTGTTTGTTGTCCTGGTTTTGCATAGTTTCAGCCTGGTTCTTGCTTTTTCTTATGCCTTGTAACTTACTGTTTGTACCTTTTCCTATTAATTCATTACTTTCCCTTTCTTGAAAAAAGGAACTATACTAGTGAAATAGTGCAAAAGAGCAGGAAGTGAAGGATTGTAGATCCGAGCACCTCAAATGGATTAAACCTTCCAGTAAGTAATTACTTAAAAACTGAATGTTTGACAACATGTGGAACAAAAAATCTAAATCAACGAGCTGTGGAGTGATTCTTTGAGATTGAAAGGGCAGTCTAATGGCCACAACTTGCATCCCTTGCCCTTTCCTTCTCTTCCCAAACATGGTTGAGACATCAGGAGTACTTGAAGGTAAAACTGCTAAAAACAACTTTGAATCCAAAAGAGTATTGTGGAAAGTGACTCTTTTAAGTAGTAATATCCGCTATCAATACATGTTTGATATCTTATGCAAATTTTGAAGGTATTACTAATTATATCAAATGTGCAGTGGAGGGAATTCTGAACATTGAAGTTGGACATATCAAGAGGGATGGAAACAATATGGCACACTCTCCCACTTCGCTTTGTCATAGTAGTTCAGTTAGTGAATTATGATTTTATGACTTTTTATGTGGATACGCCAACTTGCTTTTCGGATCTTGCTCAATAGATATAACTTTCTTAATTTTAAATGAAAAGAAAGAAAAAGAAAATTCAACCTAAGAATGACAACATAGCACATCACGAAGATACATGACAAAAGCACAAAAAATAAAAAAGTTACACATTTCTCGTCCGAAGTGTGAGAATTACCGAAAAGAAGCAAGAAGTCTGAGAATTTGCTGGTCAAAGAAATGGAATATTGGAGAAGTGACCAATCTGGTTTACAGATTTCTTTTATCTATTCATACACTTTAAGACAAGGAAGTTGTTCCATCTGGCATTCTGGGATATGCAAAAGAGTTTACAATATAATTTACTTAGCCTAACCAGAACGCAAATGGTGATCCAATTAATGACTAATGGGGGATAAACAAATTGGATGAACCAAATGATGAGACACAAAATGAACTGATCACATGATGACTACAGAGATGAGAAAACCATACTTAAGATGCGAGACCCTCCTATGATAGCACAAGAGCACAATAATAAATATAGTAATGTAAGTTACCACTAAATGCAACCGGCTCAAACTCTGAATGGAGCTGACTTTTAGCACCCTAATGGAGCCTCAGGTATCTCCCTTTAAAATAAATAACGTGGTCAAACTAGATATTTGTCGTCATTCGAGTTAAGAGCTTGATAACAGCAACCCAACCCAGCAGTGCATTTAAAAGAAAATAATGACAAAGCTCCTTCGGGAACAAACATCCACAGTTGTAGCAACCAGGAAGGAATTCCGAGTGGAAATTCCATTTTTCTTTTTGGGATCTGACACGGTCAAACCTCTGCAAACCCAAAATCCCTGCTAAAGATGCACAAGAAGAAATATTTAACTTATAGATTCACTCCCATTTTGATCTTCTGCACCCTCAGGGTTGGTACCTCTAGGCGAACTATTTTCAGTTCCCTCACTGGGGTCACCAGACAAGATTGGAGCAAGGAATTCATTTTCTGAAATTTCTGAAGCATCATCAAAACTGGTTAAAGTAGTAAAATCCTCGAAGGGCCCAATTGCCAGTCTCAGCAATATATTATGAGATCTGTTTTGTTCCACAAGCTCAAATTTGTGTTCTGGAGTATGCTGCTGATTGAACCGCCCTGGAAGTTTGGACTGAGTATTGTAGCAGTCTCCACAGAGGTCAAAACCTATTTTCTCCACACAATCTTTACATTTGTATCTATCACCAACAATGGGGTACATCTGTTGACATATAGTAGAAAATGTAACAAGCGATAAACAATGGCCAGAATGGTATTCAAAAGTGCATAGGGTACGATGAACTCCAAATGATAAGATACAAGCTGGACCAATAAAACATAACTAAGGAACAAAAAGTTACCCCACAAGAATCACATCCAACTCCAACATGAACCTTTGATCGAGGATCAGCCCACGATTGTACATGTTGTTCCCCTGTATTAGAGTGTAACGGAGAGCAACTAGTACTAGCTTTAGTAGAACCTGAAAGCAGATGTGTATTAGTAACAAACAATGGAATTTGGCCTTAAGTTATACAAACATCATTTAGAAAAGCTTCTTAATAACAATTTCTGATATCAGGGCTGGTAAGCACAAAAAAAGAAAGAGGTGCCATCTCATACACCTATAACTAAGACTTTCCCTTCGCCCCGTCCCTACCCTCTCATTATGTACTATTGAGTTGAAAACTTCACGTTTTCCTTTCTCCCTCAGCGCAGTCAATGTTAAATATGCAAGTGTCCTAAATTGATATTCAGTAGATATGGAATAAAATCTGCAGCATAGATATTATATAAACACAAAAGAGTGAAAATAATTAAATTGAATGCAAAAAATTAGAATTCATAGAATTTTTTTATTTATAATTATGTTTATGGGAGTTTCTTTGTATAAGAGTTTATAGATAATTATAGAACAAAAAATAAAAAATCTTATATTTAAAAAATGCAAATTGTTATACACCACTTATAATAAAGCTATTCTTTGGATAGTGCAGGAGAATCAAGCAATACATACAGGCGTTTTGGTTTTCATTCTTGATAGGCTGTAGTTTCAGCTGAAGAGCATTTCTTCGTAATGCATACTCTTTGGGGAATTGCTCTTCTAGGAAATGATCAAACTCCAAACATACTTTGGGAAAACCCATCGGGTGCAAAATTTGACATTCTTGGCATCTAAGCATCTCCTCTACTCGATCAATGATGCAGGTTTGGCAATACACTGAAACAATTAAAGAATGACAGGAAAAGAACAAAATCAACTTTGAAAAATATTAGACAGAAAGGCAATGGTACCTCAAAGCATATCAGAGAGCTAATTCAACTAAGAGAGCAATTGGTTGGAAGCAGCACACTGTACATCAACAATTCTAGTAGAAGTACCATGGCCACAATGAAGAACCACTGGGTGAAAAAGTAGTTGCTTGCATGCAGCACACTGGAGATCAACAATTGAAACCTGCTTGCAATCTTCATTAGGTTCATATGTAGGTGAGACAATTTGGTCACTTTCATTGTTTTTGGTCACCTCATAGTTCATCTCGGAGTTTTGAATGGGAATATACATGCCAATATCTTGGTTCATGGGATTGAACTCCATCTGCTGCATACTCTCTCTGGTAGGGCAAGGCTCCAAGAAGAAGTTGAACTTGATTATTGTGGATGACGAACATGAAAGATGCCTCTGGCTATCATATTCTTGATTGGTATGTGAATCACATGCATTAATGTTGAACAGTGGAGAGAAATAGCCTGTTTTCTTTTCCTCCTCTGTTACAGACAAATAACAACGGTGTGAAACAACATAATCTCGTATTAGGGGATTGCCCTGATGAGTTAAAAATGAACGCAGATGGATGAAGAGGTGCTACAATTAAATTCTAGCTTGATCACTTATAAAGAAGCTCTAGTTACTAATATTCCTGATTTGAGACTAATCAATTAACTCAGCCTCTGAAAAATGCCTTACCTGCAAAACAGATGTTTATGCTGAATGCAGTTGTATGTACATGATATCAGACAAATGTCATCCTCAATCTACCAGCATATCAACAACATGAAGGTATATAAAAGAAAGAGCAGAGTCTGCAGCATAACTATTTTTCAGATAGCAGGAACATCAGTACATTCAAAATGCAAATGTTTACACCAAGTACCACGTTTGTATTCTATGGTAGGAGGGGATAAAGAAATACCTAGAATTTGATCCTCTCTCCTCTTAGAAGCAATAGGGTACATCTTTAGAAGCACAAAATACAGCATCTGGCAGATGGTTGGGAAGTGATTATATGGATGCCTACAAATGGGGCAATGAGACTCACGCAGAATATCCATCGATTGATGGACACACCAGAAACAGGCTATGTGACCGCAAGCTGTAGTGAAAATAGGATTACAAATAAATGAGAAAAAGAACATCCATTAAGTACTGAATAGAATTTCGATATCGATAGGATAGATAAAAGCCTTACAGAGAACAATGGGTTTGTACAGAAGGTCCCTGCTTACCAAAAGAAAAAAAAGTACAACTTAGCATCGCTCAATTTTAAGAAGAAGAACATATTTCTTTTTATTTTGTAGTTCCTCAGGAACCACAAACATTAGAAAACAAATAACAAACAAGATCTGAAATGGATCGTCGAACAAGGCCTCCATGGATAGATCTCTTCCCTTTTCTTTTCTCTCATAATAATAATTAAAAAAAACAAGAAGCGAGAGTAGGATAACTTACAGGCAAACGCAACATACAAAGGAGTCGGAAATAGTTTCCTCCGTTTGAACGGGATTCTCCAGAACTTGATCTCGTCTACTCTGCTCCATTGGTAAGAGCTTATTGGTGAATTTTCGAGAGAGAGAGAGAGAGAGGGGTCGGATTGATATGATATATATAATGGGAGGCTTAGGTTGGCGGTGAATACAATACAATACAATGCAATGCGACATTGCATGAGTTATACTGTTTTTTTAAATTAATTTTCAAATTCTTTTATACCATTATTATATCTGATTTTAGAATAGTGTAGCGCATTGACGGTGATAGTCCGTCGGACGATTCATGTTGGTCCAGGCGTCAAAATGTCAATATGATTTGATTGCGTAAGGCTTATGCCCCGCAATCGCCATTCCACCGTTTTAACAGTTTCCAACTCCTCCCTCCATTAAAATAGAAAGAAAAAAAAAGGCTTCAAGTAATAAAAGAAAAGTGAATGGTTGAACTTGAAACTATAATTAATCGGATAATTTTTTATTGAATAATTTATTGCAAACTAATGACTAAAACGAGCAAAGTTTCAATTTTAAGAATCTCTAGAAATTTAAAATGGCATAATTAAAACTTGAAATGGAAGTTTTTTGAAGAATAAGTGGACAATGGAAGCTTAAGACACTTCTCTTTTAATGCGAAAGAAAAGAAGGGAATTTCGTATAAGAAAAAAATTGAACATAAGTCAAAATTATGAAAAGCCTACATGCCCCCCCACAGCCTAAGCAATTCCCCAGTGAGATGACGTTTGGGATTTCATGTTCAACTCAAAAAGAACCTAGGAACATCCTCTTTATCTTTATTTTTTCAACTTCTATTTTACGGACTTATTTCCATAACTCATAATTCTTCCTTTTTACCGACTTATTTCCATAGTTTAACAGAACAGTCGTGACTTGCAGAAGCAACCATTCCAGTAACAGGGGACTGTGCCAAACCGGAGATGATGTTTTCGTGAGCTGGAATTGTCATGCTTTTATTCTCCGCCATATTCCACAACTCCAGAGACTGCAGCCCGTGCTCCAAAGAAAAAACCAACAAAAAAAACGGAAAAGGCATCAAATTAATATTAATCAAGGTTAACAGTAAAGCAGTACAAATAGCAACACAACTATTTGCAACAATCAGATCACGAAAACCATAATTTAATTTCAAGGTATTGAAGATAAGACATCATAGCACGAAATACAGTTAACTCAAAAAGATACTATAGCGAAAGAAACATGGCTTCAGTTTAGGAAAAAAAGTTTTAGAGCAAAACTGGATTCATTTCGATAAGCCAAATTGGAATGAATACAATTTTGAGACATTAAGAAGTCTTGCAATTCAACAATCTACTTGCTCAATTCAAAACATGTGGATCAAATTCCAAAGGGTTTTAATTCAACATCATAATACTATTATAGAATCTCCTAGTCATCACAAAGGGAATGCAATCCATGCGAGAGTTAAATTTTGACCTACCGAGATTCCCCCAATAACCAACAGAGTCGCATAACTTGGATGGAAAACACATGAATGAAACTGGTTCCCATTGAGCTCTTGAATGCACTCCCCTGAGGATAATGACCAAATCTTCACCAAGGTCTGACTCACAGTTGCCAAGTAATCCCCATTTGCATCCCAGCAAATGTAGTTTACCATCTCAGAGTGCCCCTGCAAAAAGGGATTCAGCTTATAATGGTAGGCGCAAACAATGAAGGGCCAAAAAGGAAAAACAGAAAGAAAAGTTCAGGAAGCAACATCAATAACATAACTCGTCAAGCAATCCAACGTTCAATACCTGGAATGAGAATGTTTGCCTGTCACTTTCAACATCAAAAATCGACACTACTTTATCTGATGCTGCTGCCAATAGCTGCCCAGTTCGTGGTTGAAATCTCACTTGTGCAGTACCTCCCTGGTCAATGTTGAAACACAGTTCTCGATTCTTCTTCAAATGGAAAGTTAAAAGAGCAAAGAAGGAAGAGGAAGCTCACAGAAACATACCTTACACACACGAGAACAAGAAAATGAATTGATATTCCAATAGCGAATTTCATTGTCGTTATCACTAAAACAGAAAAGATCTATTTTCTTAGGGTGGAAGTCTAGAGACATGACAGGTGAGCTGTGCCCTTTATATGCTTGCAAAGAATAGCTTGGCTGCCACAAAAACTTAACATGTGTGAACCATGGCAGTGAAAAGCAAAACTGCAGGCAATAGAAGGTAACAAAATAGATGGAAAACCATTGTTTCAATTGTAAGATCATAGCTCCACAGAGCCACAAGTTGAAACAAGCCAATTACATGAACACAAAAATCTCTCTTACATTTGCTGCATCCCATAATCTCACAGATTTATCAACAGAAGCTGTTGCCAGTTGAGTTGAATTAATCTGGAAGCGAACATCTGTAACAACTAGCTTATGCTCTTCAGCCATGACCTTTGTCTGCATGGTATCCATATTCCAGAGGACAACCTGATCCATAGGACAAAAGATAAACACACAAGGTCCCTTCAACTTTCTTTCTTCAGTCAACTGTTAACAAGATCAGTTGTTATATATTGGCTGTAATCAAATACGTTTCTATACAACTGACAATGGCATTACAGATAGGTCTATAATCTACAGAATAAGCGCAAACTGAGTGCGAGGGGCCATTGGCTTCTCATCACCCTAGCCAGGTGGTTTCATGACAAAGGAATTATCAAGTGTATATTGCCCAGAGTTAGGATTCTAAGCCCCGTCAACTTGTTTACTTACATTACTGCTAGGACTACAATGGTAGGTTATTCATTCTACACCAAGTGGCGATGAGATTAGCCATGCTTAAAATTTTAACTTCCTTTGACTAACACCAATATTATACCTTTTTGTCATGTCCAGCACTGGCTAGCAACTTCCCATCTGAAGAAAAATGACAGCAGGTGACCAAACTGTTGCTTGTCCTTATGCAATCAACCTCACCAAAAGTAAAACCTAAATGAAAAACATGTCATAATTAGCAGAAGGTAGCTAGGCCACCAGCTCGGCAATGTCATGATAGGATCAAGCCATTACCTTTGGAAGACTCTTTCTGTTTCTCAGTAGGACTTTGCTTGAGTGATATATATATATCATTTCCATCACCTCCATCATGTGAAAGAAATTGTTCCATATTATCATCTAAAGCAGTAAGATCTCCAAACTGATCAATATCTTCCTGCGCCAGGAATACATAGGATATTTAATGCAAATTGGTGCCTCTTTCTACGATTTCTTATTTTCACATGTTAACTTTTAGCTAACTAACACCCCACTTTGTTTTGCACATCAGAAAGCATGAATATACGCAAGCATTCCTCATCACATGTACCCCAATTTTGATATTTGGTATTCCTACTTACCTGTCATTAAGCTAAAACCCTGATGGTTAACAAATGCATTATCTGCCTCAACTACAGGATGCCATTTTTGAGAAAGTAAGTTCACAAAAAGCATACTGGACATTGAGATCTATAAAATCATAGAATACTACACTCATGTGCAGCATGAAGCTGGACTTCTACATTGAGTAAATAGAAACTACATGCTCAGAGGTAGATTTGCAAATAAACAGTGAAGATGAGACTTCCATCCTAGGGTATCCATGCTTATAGATGCATATGCATCATTGTACAATACAAGAGGAAGTCCGACATGAACTAACTAGAAACTGCATTTTGTGAATTTTTGTTAAAATCAAGATTTCCATCCTGGAAGTTTAAATGAAAAACAACTATACCAGCATACTGGAAGATGGTTCAAGACTTGTCCCATCTGGACCATAGATTATCTTACTTTTTGAACCACTATTAACGCGATGCAAGCCACTAGTTGTTGTCATGCCATCACCAGAGGTGTGAATAGATGGAGGAGAGTTGGGTGAAGGACTCACTTTAGTTCCTGTATCAGTACTTTTAGCAGCTCCAGAAGAAGAGTGTTGCTTCCTTTTCCTGTTACTTTTCTGCAGCCAGCCAATGGGTGATGATCAGCACAAGGCACACTGTTAGCATCCTTTTTATAGCTTATACAGACTTCTCCAATTATTTCCATTTTTCTTTGAAGTAATACAATGCACTTCTATCTAAGCTCAAACAATGTAAATTACTCTTATAAACAACCTGTGGCAGTTGTTGCTGTTGCAACTGCTTCTGCTGAGAGGGAGAATGCTGCATCTGGGTCATCTTCAACTGATGAATAGCCACCAAATTTGCATAGAGAATAACTTTGTAAGAAAACATGATGCCAAACTATGGCTAGAAAACAGAAATCATAAACTCATAAGCTCAAATTTCTACATATGCAGGATGCAGACAAAGACACCTCGTCAAATGAGGGTAACATGACACATAACAGAGCAACTTCTCATCCAATAGCTTCTAATAGGCAAGACTAGATTAGTGCTCCACACCATCTTCTAAAAATAAATGAAAAAAATAGTGGCTTTCCTACCAAGATTGCTAATCACTGATAAGCCATTGAAAAAGTCTAGGAAAAGCAGATGTTTAATAGCCACTGCTTGATTTTAATGGATGTGAAATTTTCAAAATTATTGTTCAAGAATGGAATTATGCATAACTGCCATAAGTATAGGATCATATTCAATCAATTATACATAACATCACTTGGAAAAAAGAGTATATTTTCTATAATATTGCAACTCCAATCAGATAGCCTTTCTCAGTTAAGAGACAAGAGTCAACATTTTGTGCTAACCAAAAAAGCTGTTCTTCTCCGCCTATAGCATTTCCAAGCCAAAAGAAACTGCAGTGAATCTTTATCTTGAACCCAAACCACCACATCCTCTCCTAAGTTCATTATGGGGCATGGGCTGCATACATATGCCCAAATATATCACTTTTCTAGTTGCAATGCAACTAAAAACCATAATGGATAAAAGAGAAGACCATCAGCCAAAGAAAATTGTCCATGTCAAAGCATGAAAGAGGGTATTCTAGCTAATCTCAAGGTAAAAGACCAAGAAACAGAAAAGAATTTCTTCATGTAGGACTACATTAAAGGCGAGAAGATAAACTTGTTCCCTCTTCCCACACTGGCACCCACAATCAACTTCAAGCACATATGGTATTGCAGTTGCTTTTAACAAACCTGGGTTTTGAGCCAAACTTAACCCCAAAAAGGTTTGGTAGGAGAATTTGAATTTTCCAAATGCAAATAAGAGTTCTAACCACAGGACTGGTATACATAGGTTTTCTGTTTGATGAACAAGCATGAATTTGAAAAATGAGTTCATCATTAAATTCAAATCTTGAAAAATATAACTTCAACTTTAAAATTCAAATTCTGTTGTATTTAAAATATACTAAATATTATTATTTTTTATCCATCATTTATTAACCAAAGAGAAGCACATTTATCAGCAGAAGGTAAACCACATTTTTAAAAACTTAAGCCACAAAATCAAACTACAATACCAAGAAAACTGTTCATCTCAACCCACCTTACCAAAAAAAGAAAACGAAAAGCTGAAGAAAAGAACTTCTATTACAGTGCTCTTGAGATGGGAAGGGATTCAAACCTTTGGCGAACTTGACTGTGCTGGGGAGCTTATGGATCCATCATTTTTGGCATTTTGACCATCTTTTGAATTCAAGCTACCCCTATTTAATTGACTCAACCACCGAGGATCCCACTCTCCGTAGTTAGTCGAGTTGCCAATGCTGCTCTGTGATTGTGCCTGTGCTAAGACCTGCTCTTGCTGTGAAGCCAAATGAAACTGATTCTGACTCTGCATGTTAGATTTCTGCATTTGTACACCTAAAGTTGGACGTAAAAGGTCCACTCCCTGCAGAATTTGGTTTTTCCTTTTTTGGGTATTCAGCATTTTGGTTTTTGCGGTTACTTTGCAACTGAAAGAAAGACGGCACTAAAATCAGGAAAATCAATTGCACTTACAGTTAGAGGCCAACCCTTCAATGGTAGACCAGTTACACCTTGATTTAAGCCTGAATGAAGAAACTAAAATGATTAACATTTCTAATCTAGTAACAACTATTTTAATCAAAATTTGACAAAGTAACTTTCAGATAAGTAGGAAACAACCACCTTTAGGAATGAAATGGAGAAATAATGTACGAGGAAAAATGCTAAAATGCTCATGTATCACAAATTTAACACTGTCAGAACAATGAGTATTCAAGTTTTGTGGAAAGGTGAAACTAAAAACAGGATTTTTCATTTTTGGTAACTATTATAACAAACCAGTTATAAGCAATCTTTGTAAGTATTACCTGCTCCTCCTAAACCAGATTTTGATTGCAATATTGCTTGTCCATATATTGATGAAGGATCCATGGGTAGACTTTTATGTGTTGGACCCAGGTTCACTTCTCCTTTCATGTCCTAAAATTCAATGAGCCAAAATGTTATATAAAGACAAAAGTAAAATGTAAAACAAGAAATGAAGAAATAACTAAATGTTTCAAGATGGTTCAGCCCAAGAAATTACAGTAGCCAGAGGAGTTTGTGACTGGATTTGCTGCACTGCAGCTGGCATGTTCCCAGAGTTTCCATGTACAAGCTGGCTGAAAAAAAATATATGACTAGCAAAATGAATGATCCACATGAAACAGGTCAAGCAATTGGCTTCAGGAGTCACTATGCCAGAAAACAGGAGAATTACCCTTGATGATTTGTTGCTGGTTTGAGAATGGACATCCTATTAGAATCAACCAGAGCTTGTGATGGCTCAGAGTCCACCGAATGAGCGTTTTTCATACGTTCCTCATATAGTTTCAGGGCCAATACATTGGCTGATGGCTGGCCCATCATTGCTTCAGAGTTCATGACACTCACAGAACCAGGAAGAGCTGGATGATTAGAATCCCTTCGTTGCAATTGTACACTGCAATGCTGCATCAGTTGCAGTTGTTGCATTTGTAGTTGTTGTTGCTCCCTTGCCTTATTTTGTTGTGCCTGTTCTTTATGAAGATTGCAAGAAAAAAAAAAAGGAAAGATATTGAATCCCTCCCAATACAAAGCCCAAACTGAACATCTGAAAAATACATCATAAGGACACCTCTATGTAAGCTGCAGCAGCCTCGGAGTGTTTCTCATTTGTCCTTGCAATAAATATGTCCCAAAATACAGACCACCATTCAAAAAGAAATCCTCCAGGTGCATCAATTGCTGCATGAAAAAACTAGCAACTTAGTTTCCAAGCCCAATATCTGCTCAAATTCTTGTTTGTTCAAGTTTAAATATAAAGGGTCAAGTGGCAAGTGGACAAAAGAGCAACGTCAGAACAATAATCTTCATTATAAACTGAGCATTGAGAAGGTTAACAATCCACAAAGAGTCTGCATATTGTAAGTACATAATAGCTGACCTAACATCATACCAAACTGCACTGCCATTGATGTCAATAACCCAACTGGGTACACTAATTAATTAATTGGCTATCTGCATTACCTACTGGATCTGTGGCAACTTTCCCTTCTGTCATAAAAGCTTTCGCTGAGTTATGCAATTTTCTCTTCAAGAGATAATCATGAATATACACGTCAAGCCTGCATGAAAGTCAGTAAGCATAAACACCATTTTGCTAAAATAACATATCAAGATAAAAAACACAGTTTTGCTTATTTCTTAGCTCCATAGTCATTGAAGAGTCTCATACAAAACAGCCAAAGAACTCTTGCAGGAGTTTGTAAAAAATAAGTCCAATTTAGGAATTTATACAGTCTAATTATAATAACAAAAAGAAAAAATAGAAAAGAAACAAGACTAACATTTTATCAGCTTCCCAATTATTCTGTGCCATATTTTCTTTCCGCAGAGAGAGAACCACCACGAATCACCAGTACAATCTGCAAGAAAGATTTGCTTATATTTATGATCTCTTTGCCATGTGCTAAACAGAAAGTAACTCAAATACTTGATCAAGTAACAAAAGATAACCACAAAACGTTCTCTTAAATCCTAAAAGTACTCACAAGCGCATGCACAAACTGTCCTACTGGACCAGGTCCAATTAAGTCCTTTAGCAATAAAAGAATCTAGATATTTTTTCCACTCGCCCAATTCCAAGTATAAATCCTTAGCATTAAAGGAATCTAGATTTTTTGAGCTTCACAATTTTCTTCTACAATGGTAACATTTGTCGCCAACCAAAGAGACTAGAATCCGAAGCCGATTTCCATTCGAATCAAGCGTCTCTCTCACATAAAGTTCAAGAAGAATTCTTGACTGAAAGAGATCAACGTCAACCAAATCATCTCTGGAGATCTCCGCGGCTGCAATAACCGAAAATAGAAACGCAATCAAGAACACAAGAACAAAAATTAAAGAAGAACATGTCATATCATACCAGTGGTAGTAACCAAAAAAGAAAAAAGAAAATGATTTTATTGAAAGAGACGAGTATAGAGTTGAGTCCAGTTAAAGTGAAAAATACCGCATATGGGAATTGTTTTACGTTGGTTGCAGTGTTTGTGGAGTGTAATTGAGGTGGAGGTAGACGTAGAGTAGCTGGAGTTTTTAGTTTTAACTGTAGAAGAGACGGCGGTTGGGTTGGTGTCAGTAATCACCGTGTGAATTTCAGTTCGTAGTATAATAATACTATATTATAGGTTTTTGGGGGCAAGCGAAAGTATGATATCATATTAAATGGGTAGTCTTTTCAAGAATAATAATTCAAGTTTATTTTATATGATTAATAGAGGCCGAAAAAAAATTTTTTAGTTATTTTGTTTCAGTTATTTATATATTTATATAAAATTTATGTAAATATGTAAATAAAATATAATAAAAATATGATAATTTAACAAACGAAACAAGGAAGCAACGGGCAGCAAGAGTCGTGACTGAGTTTTTTGGAACAGAAGACGCGTTCCCGTGCAACTTGTGTGTCGCGTGGCGGGAGTTGAAATGTGTCTAAGATTGGAATTGCTTGCTCTGGCTGTTCTTCTTCGTACTATCTACTATTTTTAAACGGTTTTAGGTTATAAATACGAAAAACACTTACAAATTAATAATTTTCGTAAATATTTATTCATATTAGAGAAAGTATTTTAAGAGTGGTTAATTGAGTTTTAATATATATATATATAATGCATTAAAAATATTTTGTAAATATCTAATAATAATATTTTAAGAGATTGATTTTATTTATTTATATTTTTATTAACAATTTTACCTGTAGATAAATTTACATAATTAAAATTTATTTTTGAATAAAATTTATTATGAAATAGACCAATTAATTTTTTTACTAATGAAAAAATCATTTAATTGGGATTTTGTTTTATTTAATTTACATAAATTGCAATTATTTATTGTTAAGTTAAATATTCCTAATTTATCACGATTACAACATATATCATACCAAATATATGTTTTTTTTGGGTGTAAACCAGCTTAAATTTGTAGTTTTAGCAATTCATTTTCACGTTTACACTTTGCATTTATGAGAATTCAAAAGTCTAGAACAACTTTCAGTGCCCCACGTATTCATGTAAATGATCTGTTTTAACTCACAACGTGGAAGATGTTTTGTTGCCTTGCATTTGGAGATTAGTAGGCTCGTATTAAATGCATGGCTACAAGCCAAACTTTTGAGAAACAGGGTGGTCTAACAAGATAAGACAAATAAAAGCTACCAAACTTTTGAGAAACAGGGTGGTCTAACAAGATAAGACAAATAAAAGCTCCAACTGTATTAACCTAATTTAATACCGTTTCTTGCAATATGAATTCAATTTTGATAGTTAATTTGATAATTCATCATAAATGTCTTTTCGTGAACATAATAAAATACTAATTATTTATTTTTTTAGAGGATCGTTTGATTTCATCCATGTCTTTCGTAAATTTTTATTTTTATTTTTATTTTTAAGAAAATAAATTTTTATTGAATTATTTAAATAATGACGTTATTTCTATAAATTATTAAAGATTTATTAACAAATATCTTTTAGCAAAATATTAACTATCAAAATAAAAATAAAATAAAATATTTCACATATATCACAAGGTACTAATTTTTAAAAAAATCAAATTTGAAAACTTTTATATGATAATTTTAAATAAATTGTTTAATTATTTTCATTATTATTTAATACATAATATTATTAAGACTTATACATTTATGCCATGAAAGTTTTGACTATGATAACAACTTGAGTTAGAATTAAACTTACTTCTAAGTTTTTAAATTTTAGAAATAAATTACAGTGTTCATTATTGTGTATTTAACGATAATAACAATAATATTTTATTATTTAATATTAAAGAATATTAATAACAATAAATAAAAACTACTTTTATGATCTTAACAAGGAATTAAAAATAAATATTGTTTTATAAAATAAAAAATTGAATTCATAAATAAAATCAAATTACATTTAAATATTTTTAGATTGAGCAAAATTAAGAAACGGAGTTAGAGGGCAAAGTTTTCCCTTTTATCTGGAATGGAGGTCCTCAATTTTGGTTACCAGCATCCTTTAGCGCTATTCTTCTCTTTTTCCTTCCTATTATCCATCCTTCACCCCTCTCTCGTTGCTCTTATATCCTAGTCCTTGTTTTCCCTATCTTCTTCTCCTTCTCACTATTTACTATTTTCTATGTTCTTACGTAGCATCTAGCTTTAAGGGCATTTCTTGTCCATTCATTCCTCTTTACTTCCCACCATTTAGGGAATGGTTTTTAAACTCTTTCCTCTTTGAACTCTGTCTTCTTTCCACTTATAGCTTAATGGATCTTGGTAAGTCAATTCTGGTTAGAAGGCAACCATTAAGATTCTTTTTCACCTTGGTATTCCCACCCTACACTTAATCCCAACATTCCTTTTAGTTCAAACATATTTCCCAGAATCTCCAGCAACCATGCTTATATCCACTCCACCATCTCCTCAGCCTGAACTTCATATTCCTAAACACTATAATGTCATTTCACCTCCTCTCTCCTCTAGCACCAACCCTCGTCTCAACTAGAGATAGGTTCCAGGGTAAAGCTCCAAATCCACACTTTAGTGTTGCTCCCTATAAAATTTGAGGTTCCCCTTATAATTTCTTCAAACCTTGAAAGGAGGAGGTTAAAGTTGATCATCAACTTTGGTGGATTTTTTCTTAGGAAAGCATACTCCACTCCCTATAATCAACATTTGGATTTTAAAACAGTGGAAATGAAAAGGACTAAGTGAAGCTTTGCTCTTCGAGAACAACTTGCTTCTTTTTAAATTTTCATCTGAAGCTAGAGGAGATGGGATTCTTGGAGCTAGTTCTTACTTCTTATCACCTTAGCTGCTCCTCGATCTTCTTATGGCTATGAAAACTTGGAATTAGCTTGGATACAGTTAAATATAATCATATCTCAATTTTGATTAATATTTATAATGTGCCTCCCAATTATTGGCAATAAAGGGGTTAAGTTTGTTGACAAGCCTATATGTATGGATGAAACTGCAACTCTAAAAAATGAATTGGTTATGCTCATTTATATCTGAGTTTTAAGTTAAAAAGGACCTACTAGATATCATTCCTTTGTTGAGACTAAAGGAAGATGATAAATTGATTGACTCTAATAGGTTGTCATATCAACAGAAGTCAAACTTAAAGCAATATGACAAGCAATGGAAAGGTATGGGTTGGAGATTTCAAATAGGTGATTACATATAATTAATGGAGCTTGATGCTTAACAAACTATCTTTCCAAAGGATGCCTTTATAATGGTCCATAGTGAAGCAAGAATGGTTTTTAAGGAACCACAATCAACTCTTGACAAAATAATACCTAAGCAAATAACAAGTTTTAAAGAGAAGGCTCTAATTTTGTCATCAACTTTAAGGACCTAGTATCCCTAAGCTTACCCCATCTCAAAATGAGACTTTTTATACCAAGAGCCTTTCCTAAGAAACAAAATTAGCTTCCCTTATTATATCCTCTAGCCTAGTGACAAAAGATTTGAATATTAAGGAGTTTAAGGTTGATAATAAAAGGAAATCAGGTAGAAGAAGTAGATCCAAGGGAACCAAAAACCTAAACTCTTCTCTATGTCTATAGTATTATAGAATGTAAAGGAAATCAATTGCACTAAGAAATTACAATCCTTAAAGGATTTTATCTTTGAAACTAAGCCAAGTTTGATAGGAATTTTGGAATCTAGACTTAACTAAGTGACTAAAAAAATTTTTGGGCAATCACTAGTCTTTTTTATCAATCCACGAACACCATCACTATGGTATAAAAGTGGTTACTTATCATTCAAGGTTAATAAAGGTCTCCATGCTTCAAATAATGACCAATTAATTCATCTATCAGTCTTATATCTCTACGGAGTGCACTCACATTCTTTTATGGTTTAAACTTTCAAAGGAATTATCTTTAAAACTACCTTAGAAACATTTACTCTTTTATTTTTATCCCTTAGATACTTCTAGTTAATTTCAATATCACCCTTTATAGTACAAAAGCTAATGTTAATATTTCTTTAAGAAATTTCAAAAGTGACTTTAGGGATTGTATAAAGCAGTTACAAATCATTAACTTGAAATATAAGAAAAGTTTCCTTATATAGAGAGTGACAAATAAAGTGCAAGGTGGTAATATTAGGAAGAAACTTGATAAGGCACTAGTTAATGGAAATTGATTGGGGTAGTTTCCTAGGAGAAAAGCTTTCTTTATGAACCTATTATTTTGGATCGCTCCCCAATTATCATCTAGAACATGCTTTTAAAATGTAGGAGGAAGTTTTCAATCAAATTCAATAATTCTCTAGATGGGAAATGAAGTTATCATTAAAAGGATGTCCCATCATATTTTAAATTATAAAAGCTTCATTTTTGTTAGGAAAGTAATCATGATCAAGAAGGAGCTTTAAGACCTCAATTCAGAGAAGAACAATAACACTTATTCACAGTTATCTACTGCTAAACTTAACATAAACAAGGCTCAAGAGGAATTATAAAAATTCCTTAGAGATATTGTTAAGATCAATAAGGAGAAGACTACCCTCAACTCTTATATTAGAGTAGTTATCTTTAACTCTTTGCTCAAGCAAAGATATAAGGTTCAATGGCTCAAGGATAAGGATAAGAACACTGACTTCTTCTATAAGTCAATTTTGAAAAAGAGGAATGCCAATAAAATTTGCTCCTTTCTTAAACATAATGGTGAAGTTGCTCTATCCTAAAATGACCTTAAGAATGAGGCCTACCTTTTCTTCAAGAATTCTTTAGGATCCTTTATCTCAAACTACTTATTTAGTGTCAATCCTTAGCTTCTTCATCGGTGATTAGATTTCTGTTGAAGATAAATAACAACTAAGGAGTCCCTTCAATGAATATGAAGTTGAGAAACAGTGTTTACACTAAATCTTAACAAGGCCCCAGGTCCTATTGACCTTAATGGATTTTTTTTATGAAAAGTCTTAGCCTCTAATCAAGGAAATGGTTATTGAAGTTTTTTCTTGAATTCTCTGAAAAGGGGAAAATGTTTAAAAAGGTTAATAAAAAATTCTTTTGTCTCTTAACCAAAACCTCCAATTCTTTAATTGAGTATAAACTAATATCTTGTGACAATACCATATATAAAATCATTTCTAAGTTATTTGCAACATGACTAAAAAAGGTGTTAAAGCCAATTATCAATGATTCTTAAGGTTCTTTTTATAGGATAAATTGATTGGTGATAATATTCTTATTTCATAAGATTTATTTAAGGGTTATAGAAGGAAGACAATAAAAAATTATGCTATTAAGGTGGATTTCCATAAAGCATTCGACTCTAGATTTCATTTTACATTTGCTGGAAGTGTTTAGTTTCCCTATCATCTTCATTAATTAGATAAGGCAATGCATTAAGTCCATCTCCTATTATGCCCTAATAAATGTTAAACTAATAAACTTGAAAAGGGAGGAACTTGGTTGAAGTAAGGAGATCACATTTCTCTTTACCTTTTCATATTATGTGTAGAAACTCTTACATTATTAGTGAACCAAAATATTATACAAGATTATAGCTTTAAATATCTCACCAAATATAAGAACATAGGCCTCTTCAGCTTATCATTTGCTGATTATTCGATTATATTATCTAGAGCTCATGATAAGATAGTGAATATCCTATTAACCTCACTCCACACCTTTAAGAAGTCATTTGGATTGGATATTAATACAAAGTAAAAGCCATTTGATAGTTTTAGTTAGATCATAACAAGTTGTTGTTTGGCTTTCCACCATATCAGGCTCTAACTAAAGGAACTCCTATTCACGTACTTAGGCTTAAGATACAATTTAAAGGGTATCTTCCATTGATTAAAAATGTACAAAAAGGCTAGGTATTTGGAATGATAAAGCATTATACTTTATAGGGATATTTTAATTGGTCAAATTTATGGTTAATTCACTTCTTATATTTTGATCATCCCGTGTTTTCCTATTTAAGAGCATGACTAAAATCATAGAAAAAATGATGAGGTGTTTTCTTTGGTATAGAAAGTATGATAGTAGATATAATGCCAAGATGGGTTCAGTTGAAGTTTGTAAACCAATTAATGAGGGAGGACTAGGAATTATTCCTATATATCTGACTAACAAAGTGCTTATGGGGAAGAGAATATGAAGGTTATGGACTAATAAGGATGGTTTTTGGTTTAGGTAGATCCATACCTATTTCTTAAAGGAAAAAAGCTTATGGGAAATCATCAAAACCCTCACACTCCTACTTTATCTCACATCTACTAAAGCTTAGGGGTCAAGTTAACAAGATGACCACTCCCCTGTTTACGTCTCTCCTTTTTCTTTTCATTTTTTGGTTATCTTTTTTTGCTTCCTTTTCTTTTCTATTTCTTCTTTTTCTTTTCTCTTTTCTCTTTTCTCTTTTCCTTTTTTTTATTTTTTCTTATTTTTCTTTATTTATTTAGAGCAAGATCAAGTTTAGAAAAGGAAAAATGTAGAGGAGAGATAAAAGTTGATACATCCTTACCCATTCCTAACTCAATAGCCAACTATATCCTATAATTCCCCCACACTTATTCAAGCAATTATTCCCTAATCCTAATCATACTCATTCAAATGCTCAACTTGCCTTATAGTAGGTATAACGAAGAGGATAAATAATTAAGGCCAAGGCTCATATTTTTGGTTTAAAGAAAGAAAAGAGTTCATGTTAAGCTCAAAGGGGTTCACTAAGGGCAACATTATGGTGGCTTTTTATGCAAAAAGGGTAAATCCTAATTGCCTTCATCATCTTAATGTTTGCATAAGATTATGTGATCTTAGCTCGTATTTGCAAGTAAGTTCTAGAGTTCTGTAATCACGAAACAACACTCTCAACAAAAAATACTTGAATTTGGTGTTCAATATTTCAAAAATGAACAAATTCTTACCAAAGAAGGTGTCATTCATCTGTAACAACAAGCTATTGCTTTTTAATCAAAATCCAAGTCAATTAGTCTAAGGATGCAAGTATACTTATTCACTCATATTATGCATTTCTAGTCCCGATCGATTTTATTTCATAACCGTGAATCTCTAACTACTAAACAGGAAAAACACAAACAACATACAACACATAATATTCTTTTTTTTAAAACTACTACTCCCCCTACTTAAATATCACATTTTTCCCAATATGATAAGAACATAGAAAAGGAAACTAGGATGAAAACAACTCACACAAAGACAAATTGAAACAAAGAGAAATTAAACTAATAAGCAAAAAAAAGGAAAAAGGAAAGAAATATGATACGAAGGTGGAGCTGGTATGCTACATAGAGATTTGGTGCGATGTGGAGCCTGGCATACTGCGTCGAGGAATGAAGAATAGCTACTAGGAAAACAGATAAAAGAGACTGAAAGTTAGGCCTGCACACACAAAGAAAACAAATTAAATAGAGATTCACTAAAAAGGAATAATAAATAAAGAATTGAAAAAAAAACAGAAGTTATATAAGTTGCCTCTCATTCAGTGCTTCTTTAATGTCTTGTAGATGGATACCTCAATAGAATGCTCAAGGTGGATAACTTAAAGTGAATGATTCCATTTTTATCTTCTCTTTACTAGGATTTGTCTTTAAGAATTTCCCAAACACTTCCTCAATTGCATCGACTAGCAATTGGCAGCATTTATCACTCTCTTTAACCAAGTCCAGCTCCTTTTCTTCTTCTTCCTACAAGGTGAAATCAAAATATGCAGCATTAATTTGATCAACAAAAGAACAGTTTTCAGAAACAGTAGTAGTAGGAATAGATTCAACATTAAAGATTGAAAATTTTATTGTTTCTCCCAAAATAGTCATGGTCAATTTTTTGTTCTTCACATTAATCAAGGTATTAGTGGTGGCCATAAAATGCCTCCCTAGGAGTATGGTGTGCTTCTTTTCTTGCTTCTTTACTTCCCCCATGTCTAGGACAACAAAGTCTACGGGAACAATCAATCCTCCAACCTTCACTAACACATCCTTCATTATTCCTTTCGGATAATGGATTGACCTATCAGCTAATTACAAACACATGTTTGTAGGCCTTAACTGTCTTATATCCAATTTCTCATAAATAGATTGAGGCTTAAGGTTTATACTCGCTCTAAGGTCAAACATACCCTTAACCTCATCATCATTACTCATTGATACTTGCACAAGAAAACTCCTGAGGTCTTTCAATTCGGGGCTAATTGCTATTGAAGCACTACATTTGCAACTTCTAAAACTATTAGCTTCTCATTTGGCTCAAACTTCTGTTCTTTGGTGTTTACTTCCTTGAAGAACTTCACATAAGCTGGAATGTTCCTGATCACACCTAACAAAGGCAGATTAATATTAACTTTGGAAAACATGTTATATAGATCATAAACTTGCTTATCTTGTTTCGAGTCCTTAAGGTGGTTCAGTGTTGGAGATACCATGGATTCATGCATCACATGCATGACAATGCAGTAGAGGTGTCGAAATCTAAATTCTGACTACATGACAACCCAAAAACTCCAGAAACATACATGCATGCATAAGATTCATAACAACATGAAATTTAAACACTTGTACCTTTAAATTTCTCCTCCTTTCTTAATTCTTCTCCTTGTTTGGGTTGTTGCAAACACCAAACCCTTCCTTGATCACCCAAGAACATGCAAAGATGAAGAAGAAATAATGTGTAAGGGTGATTTGAGCACCAAATTAGATGAGTTCAAGTAGATGCTTAAATGGAGAGAAAGCTCAAGACTATGTTGTATGCAATTTAATTCATGAAACAATTGCATAAAATGCGTGAACAAGACTCAAGACACTTCTCTCTCACTCTTCTAGAGCCCTTATCCTCTCACTTGAGTGTGTAAGAGCTTGTTAAAAACTTCT
>JANQAP020000102.1:2693443-2703742 GCA_026874005.2 Erythroxylum coriaceum
AAATAAAAGCACACACTCAAGAATCAATTTAAGCACAAAAGCTAGAGATAGGAGTCAAAAAGTGTAGCAAAAGTCATAAAAATGTCGCCAATTTATGTAATAAACTTGGGCTTAATCAGGAGTGGACAGTCATAATTTATCAAAATGTTATTTGATGAGCATTGAAGGCACAGAACAAGCTCATTATTTAGGGTTCCAATAGAGGTCAAGTAATAACCCATATTCTAGTACTTATAATGTTGGATGGAAAAACCATCCAAATTTTTCTTAGGCTAACCTTATAGGAACTAATTGGAGAGCTCAAAGACCCCCAGGATTTTAGGAAAGGGAAAGTAACTCATATGTCGCCTTAGAGTCAAAGTTTGGAGGTATTAAATCAAGGTTAGAGGCAAAAATGGAAGCCCAAATTACAAGGACAGATTCTCAACTTTCACAGCTGAGCTCCCAATTTTCAAAGATGATGGAAGTAATGGGTACAATTGGATCAAAGGTGAACCATATCGAGGAGGCACAGGCATAGAGTGATCAGGCACTAAAAAGTTATCAAGTGAAGACTAATCAGTTGATTAGAAATCAGGCATCATTAATCTACAACCTAGAGGTGCAGATGGGTCAACTGACAACCGTAATATCAACCAGACCCCTGGGTAACCTTCCCAGCACTTTAGAACCTTATCAGAACGAACATTTAAAGGCAATTCAGTTGAGAAGTGGAAAGGAGTTACTAGTGCCAGTCATGAAGGAACTTGCTGATCCTATGGAGAAAAGTCAGGAAAAAGGTAAGAAGAAAGCCACTGAGGAGGAGGAACCCCCATATGTTGCACCTCCACCATATGTTCCAAAATTACCATTCCTAGGAGAGTGAGTCAGAATCTAGTGGAGACCCAATTCAATAAATTGTTACAAAAATTGAAGAAGTTGTACATGAGTATTTCTTTGCTAGAAGTTTTGGAGCACATGCCCAAATACGCTAAGTTCTTAAAGGAATTACTTTCTCGCAAGTGAACTTGGGATTCAAATCAGGCACTAGCATTGACAACCAGTTGCATCTCTGTGATCACAAACAATATGCCATCAAAACTAAAGGATCCAGGGATTTTTACTATTCCTTATATTGTTAATGGTATTGAATTTTCTAAATGTTTATACGATTTAGGAGCTAGTATTAATCTAATGCCATTGTTTATTTTCTGGAAGCTAATCTTGGATATCATAAAGCCAACATCAATGACAATTTAGTTAGCTGATCAGTCCGTAAAGAAGCCTTTTGGAGTTATCGAAGATGTTTTTGTAAAAGTAGATAAGTTTGTGATTCCTGTTGACTTTCTTATTCTTGATGTTGTTGAGGACAAAAATTGTCCATTAATTTTGGGACACCCATTTATGAATACTGGTTGAGCCTTGATTGATGTGAATAATGGTGTTCTGATTTTGTGTATTGGTGATGAAAAAGTTTAGTTCAACATAAATAGGAGTTTGAAAAGCAAGGAGGAGTCGGATTGTTGTATGAAAATGGATGTGATGTATGTGGGTGTGGAGGAGATAACTGATAGAATGATAAAAACAAAGAGTGAGAGGGAATTAGAATTGAATGAAGAAGAAGAGAGTGGAAAGAGAGAGAAGGATTAAGAGGAAGAAGAAAAAAGTGAGAAAGAATCTTTGGTGAGGACCAAGCCACCCATACCACCTTCCAATGAGAGAGCACCCACCTTAGAGTTAAAACCTTTACCTTCACACCTAAGGTATACATTTTTTGGTGAAAATCAAACATTACCTGTGATTATTTCAAACTAGTTGAGTGATGAACAGGAGAGGAAGGTAGTAGAAGTTATAAGGAGGAGGATTAAAGTGATGGGGTGACAAATATCAGACATTTGAGGGATAAGTCCGAGTGTTATGATGCATAGAATAAATCTCGAGGATGGATGTAAACCAGTGAGGGATAAGCAAAGGTGTTTGAATCCAAATATGCAGGAAGTTATAAAACAGGAGGTGATTAAGTTATTGGATGCAAGAATTATATACCTAATCTCATACGGTGAATTGGTAAGTCCAATTCAGTGTGTACCAAAGAAAGGCAGAACAATAGTGGTGGAAAATGAAAAGGGTGAGTTGATTTCCACAAGGAAAATCATTGGTTGGAGAGTTTGTATTGGTTACAGGAAGCTCAACTCACTAACAAAGAAGGACCACTTCCCACTGCCTTTTGTGGACCAAATGATTAAGAGAGCTATAGGATATGCATTATATTGTTTCTTAGATGGGTATTTTAGATACAATCAGATATTCATTTATCTAGAGGATTAAGCCAAGAAAGCTTTCAGATGTCCATACGGTACTTTTGCGTACAAATAGATGTCATTCGGACTTTGTAATGCACCAGCTACATTTCAATGATGTATGATGGCCATTTTTACCAACATGATTGAGGATTTTTTAGAGGTAATTATGGATGACTTTTCAGTGTATGGAGATTCCTTTGAGCAGTGTCTGACAAATTTAGATAAGGGTCTCCAACGGTGTGAAGAGGCCCATTTAGTATTAAATTGGAAAAATACCACTTTATAGTTCAGGAGGGAATAGTCTTGGGACACAAGATATCTTGTAGAGGCATTGAAGTGGATAAGAAAAAAACTGAAGTCATCGATAAACATCCTCCGCCAAGTGATGTTTGAGGGGTTCGAGCATTTTTAGGGCATGTTGGGTTCTATAGCCAATTTATAAAGGATTTTTCTTTAATTGCCAAACCCCTTACTCATTTGTTAATGAAAGATGCTCCTTTCATTTTTGATAATGATTGTTTAGTTTCTTTTGAAAAGATGAAGAAGGCGTTGACATCAGCACCAATGCTACCACCACCAAATTGGAGCTTGACATTTGAGTTCATGTGTGATGCTAGCGATTATGTAATTGGGTGTGTTTTAGGGCATCATGCGGATAAGAAGTTGCATGCTATTCACTACACTAGCAGGACTTTGATAGATTCTCAAATTAATTATACCAGGATAGAAAAAGAACTGTTAGCTGTAGTTTTTGCTTGTGATAAATTTCATTCTTACTTATTTGGTTAAAAAGTGATTGTGTATACAAATCATGCATCCTTGAAGTACCTTTTTTCCAAAAAGGATGCCAAACCTCCATTTATTAGGTGGATCCTACTCCTACAGGAATTCGCTATCGTGATTAAGGATAAAAAGGGACTAGAAAATTTTGTTACTGATCACCTGTCAAGATTGGATGGAGGGGAATTAAGCTTACAAGAAGAAATCAATGAGCAATTCCTTGATGAGATGCTGCTCTTGGTATAAGAATCAGACCATCTCTGGTATGCCGACATTACAAATTACATTACAAGTAGTATCCTTCCCCCTAATTTAACTTATCAGTAGAAAAAAAGTTTAAATATGATTGTAAGCAGTTCATGTGGGAAGATCCACTTCTTTACAGAAATTGTGCAGATGGACTGATTCAGAGATGTGTTCTTGATAACCAAGTTAACACTATTTTAACTAAGTATTATAATTTTTCTTATATAGGAAATTATGGAGCCAATAGGATAATCGTAAGGGTGTTGGAGTGCAGATTTTATTGGCCAATATTTTTTAAGGATGCACAACATTGGGAACATATCAAAAAAGGAAGAGATGCCAATGACTCTGATGCTAGAGGTTAAAGTCTTTGATATTTGGGGTCTGGATTTTATAGGAACATTTTCGTCCTCTTGCAGAAACAAGTACATTTTGGCAAGGGTTGATTATGTATCAAAGTGGGTTGAGGTCATTGTGACACCAACAAATGATAGTAGAGTGGCGCAGAGGTTCCTAAAAAAGATTATCAATAGATTTGGTGTGCCGCAGGTGATTATCAGTGACAGAGGTACCCACTTTTGCAACAATCCAGTTGAAGCATTATTGAAAAGATATGGAGTATATCATAGGATAGCTACTCCTTACCACCTCTAGACCAGGTGTCAAGTAGAGTTTATGAATAGAGAATTAAAGAAAATCTTACAAAAGATTTTCAACAGTTCTAGGAAGGATTGGACAATCAAATTAGATGATGCAGTATGGGCTTACAGGATAGCTTTCAAGACCAGTATTAGGACAATGCCTTATAGGTTACTTTATGGGAAAGCTTGTCATATAACTGTGAAACTTGAGCGTAAGGGCTACTGGGTTATCAAAGCCATAAATTGGGATCAGAAGCTAACTAGAGGAAAGATGAAATTATAGTTAAATAAGTTGGACGAATTAAGGCTACAAGCTTATGATAATGTCAGGTTTTATAATTAAAAGGTAAAGAGGTGGCATGATGCACACATCAGGAAAAAGGAGCTCCATACAGGTGATCTAGTTTTACTCTCCAATTCTAGACTCCAGTTATTTCCTAGAAAGTTAAAATCTAGATGGAGCGGACCTTTCATAACAATTAATGCATTCCTATATGGAGTTGTGGAGTTGCAAGACGAGCATGGAGCAACTTTTAGGGTGAATGGCCACTATTGCAAGCCCTTCTATGGAGGACAGGTGCCCACAGAGTGAAAAAGAATATTTCTCAGGCCCCGTTTATGACCAGAGAGTGATCAAAGTCCTACTAGTGACTTTAAAAACTGGCATGGGTTATTTTTATTAATACTAACAAGCTTTCTCATACCTCTTTACTTATTCATTTATGATTTTTTATATATATTATGTGTGGTTGTTGTTTGATGTGTATCACTTTCATACATTGAGGACAACGTGTTGTTCAAGTGTGCGGTAGCGGTATGCAATTCGCATTGCATATTGCATGTCTTATTTAACTCCCCATTGCTTGTTTTGCATGATTTTTCATGTTTTTGTATTAGTGTACCAATTTTTTTCAATTTTTGTTTGAAATTGTGTGACTGTGTGGATGTTTAATGGTTGGAATTTTATGTGAATTAGATTAATTTTGAACAATGATGTTGAACTGGTGATATGTGTTAACTTAGGAAGTTAGATTATAAGTAGCTTTAACATAAACATGTTTGTTGATTAGGATAGGGCACTTGGTTTTACACTTAATGTTGCTAATTCATATGTAGTTACCGTTAGAAGCCATAAATCGTAGACAATCTCAGTTTCCCTTTCATGGAAATAATAAGCTAAAAGAAATGAAGTAGGTCAAAAAAAAGAAAAAAAGAGCTTTTGTTAATAATTATTCTATTGACCTAAAAAGGGTTAAGAATAGAGCTCGTAACTGGTTGTGAGCTATGATCTAGTTAAGTAACCGGGGGCATTCATCACAAATTTTTATCTTCACGTCAAAAGGCTAAAATGACACTCCAACTAAGCCAGCTTAATAAATAAAAAAACATGGCCTAATTGAGTAACTGGGGGCATTCATCACAAATGTTTGTCTTTGCATCAAAAGACTAAGTCAACATTACAAAAATGAGAAACAGTGTGTGTATAACAAAAGCCCTATTGATCTAATAAATCAGCTAAAAATTTTCCTGAAAGGATAACTTAGATAATTAACCATTTAAATGATTGATAAATGTAAATGCATGTCTGTAAGTGACATAGGTTTAAAGTTGAGTTGTTTATATCTTGATTGATGTGTACGTTTATATTAAAGTACTTAGGTATAACGGAATAAGTCAACACATTGAACTTGTGATATAACTATTGTTTACGATTAAGTTAATTACATAACGTTTTGAGTCAGCAGCCATCAATTTTGATGTTGTATGCAAGTATGTTTTTATGTATTTGTGTTCTTTAGATTATTTTTATGTTTGATTTTATTTTAGGACAAGCAAAAGTTTAAGTGTGGGGGAGTAAGATAGGTGGAAATTGTACATACTTTTCTTAGAATAATTTGTTAGTTAATTATGATAAATTAATTGTTGTTAACTTCTTTAGCTTATGTTTTGTCTTAGTTTCATATAATTGCATGATTATGTATGAAGGTATGTGAATATGCATGAATGTGTGTGAATTAGGTCTTTAAGATTAGGTTTTGCATGAATGTGTGTTAATGTATTCCAGCTGGCAACTTCCTCCTTCCTATGTAATTTTAAGCATTAAATAGGGTATAAAAACTCAATTTTAAACCCTAGAAAAGATGAGAGATCATGCAAGAAATTCAAGGGAGAGAGAAGAATGCATTTTTGAGAGAAGAAACCAAGAGAATTCAAGGTGGAATCAAAGGATTTCAAGGAGTCACAAAGCTGCCACCATAGAATTCCAACTTTGCTCTTCAACATATAAGCCTTACTTCTTCTCTTTTCTTGCTTCTTTGTTGTATTTTGTTGACTGAGAATGATGTATGGATATGTTATGAACATGTTGGATGAGATTTTGATGGATTTCTACGTAGTTATTAGGGTTGTTATTTCTAAAACTATGTAGTACCTCACTTTATTCAATGTTATGGATTTGTTTGATGTTGATTGATGTTTATGGTATATGGCTATCCATACTTAGCTCACATAGAGATATGGAGTTAAGAAATATGTTAGTAAGTGCCATGAGAGTGGGCTTACACCAAGAACACTCCATATATCAAATTACCTTACCATTTGGAGAGAGATCATGAATGGAAATATGGCTGTACAAAAATCTGTTCATATTCTTTTAATGGTTAAGTGAAAAATGGGAAGTGAGAGCTTACATAATTCATTTACATCATTAAACAGGGCTTACTTTGTTCAAGTAATGAGATTTAAAGAACCAGGACATTAGGAAATTTTGGACTAAACATAATGAACATTGCTAAAGTGAGAGAATATATAGTTAGGTAAAGACAATCTAAGTTGTTAAATTGATACTTGATCCACCATTTTCTAAATTTGTGCTTTTACTTTTATGACAACCCTAAAGTGTGTATGTATGACTCTTAATTCTTATATTTTGGATCTTTCAAATCAAATTATTTAAGTTTCCTGAACAAAACGAAATTTGGATCATTTCAGTGACTAACCAATCCCTATAGGATGATACCTATCTATATTGTGATTTTAGATCTGTATACTTACAGGATAAGAGATTTTATTTTAAAATTTGGAAAATTACCTTTCAGTTGACAATAACTAAAACTTTTGTAGTTGTTCCTCACCAAGATCATAAGAAATTAAAAATACGAATTCTATAAATAATTCTCTTCCATATACCTAATAAATATAGGCTTTAAGCTTATAGGTAGCACTCTTTTGGCCCTTCACACACTCTCTCTCGATAAATTGGAATAGTTATATAAACTCCCAATCATATAACAGGCCAAAGAAGTTATACATTGGTGTATCTACTCAAAGCCTCTCATGATCATGAAGAGAACAGGTACCCATAAGACATAATATGGATTGATTTAATGCTCAAAGGCCCTTTTAGATGGGATTTTGAAGTATGATGATGGATAAAAGAATACTCATTGCTTTCTTTATGAGAAAAACTATCCACCATTTTCTTGTATCTCGAATAAAAGGAATTGAGTTCATTGGCTTGACAATTACTCTATGATTCCTTATGCATCAAAAGGATAGAAACTAAACTAAATTATTATTACTAAACTAAAAAACTACTAATGGGATCATACTTAAAGTTTTACAAAGGCATCATATATTGAGTAAATAAATTCCATGAAACTTGAAATTTCCTCCTCTGTTAGCAAGGACAACATCCATAACATATAAAGAGTGAGCAATCACATGATTTTCTAGTAAATAGGGAATAGAGTATATGATATAAAGACTATGAAATTATAGCAGAATGTCAAAATCAAATGGAGATTTAAAAAAATCTCATAGATGAAGATAAAAAGTAACAGTAATAATAAAACAACAATAAAGAGAAATGGGGTCCCACTTATAATAGCCAAGAAGTTTAGTTTAGAGTTGAGAAATGCAAAAATGGCACAGATGAGAACATATTTTTTTGGTGCTTTTACTCTTATCTTGGTGATGATGATGTAACACCTTATCAACACCTTTTGAGAGCTCTGAAACTAGTCCCTTGTACTTATTCTTACTTCTCAACAAAAATCCCATCTCTGTAATCTCTAATCCCATCCCAACTTATAGTTGATATTATGCCTCCTTTGAATCAATACTAACCAAAAGTCAAAGTAAACTGGTTAGGTTTAATTGGAAATTTATCAAAGAGAATGGAATAATAAGGTTTAGATCTAAAACAATCAAGGAAATGAGAAAAAGATAGTCTTTGGCAACTTGGTCCCTTAGATTTAAGTAACGCAAGCAACTTTGAAAGATAACATTGCTTAATCAATATATAAAAGGTAAGAATCACAAGTTTTGACCTCATATCACTTCATTTGTTTGTCTGGTAATTGGATTCTAGACTTAGGGGAGAAGAGATACGAGGTTGAGGAATTGGGTATTGACATTTGGTGACGTCAGCCTTTAGCCAATCACAAAATGTGTTCTAGTTTTTATTCACTACTCTTCAGTTGGATGCAAAGCCCTAAATTTTTTTACGCAACCATCTAATGGTTGTTTTGACTTTTTTCCTTTCTTTACCCCTTTATTTTTTATTATAATTTCAGTACAAATCATTATTCCATTATAATAAAAAAATTTAATTCATAATTAGGAAGAATGGATTTAAATTAATTTAAGATCTGACTTTGAATCGTTGACTTTTTTGATTTAAGAAATATTGATTTATTCAATTGTAAGTATCATTGTAGTAAAGCTATATAAATAAATATGTAACATTGGAAAATACCTTTTAGTAAATAGATAATTGAAACTATAACAACTATTCTAGATGTTGCATATATAGGACTTTATTGCAACTATTTTTTTTTTTTTTGCCTTTTCTTATATGTAGCAACAAATTATTATTACTGTTACCTCTTAATATTAGTAAATTCGACACTTTAAAAAGTTATACGTTATATTAATTTTTAGCAACACATTTTTAAACTATTATAAACATGTTGCCTAAAGCTCTTTATGCCATAGTGGATGATTGCCTTTGTGGATTTTACCTTCCTACCAATCTAGATAAGGATTGGAAAGAAACTTCACTATATGAAGTACCTAGCAGGATATAAGTATGAAGCTACCTTGATAAGTCATAAGGAAGCAAAGTTGTGAATAAGAACAATGAACGATGATGATAAAAAGTAAAAGTGAATATCTTTACACATTATCAATGACAAATTTTGGGGCTAAAAAAAGGAAAAGAAGAAAGTTAGTCCTTATAGTTTTATTCTAAATTTCTTTACTTTTTGTTTCCTTATCATGCTTTATATGTCTAAATTTTCTATTTTTTTTCCTTTCTTTGTTTCATTTTAAAAAATAACTGTAGTGAAAATTGATTGAAAGAAAGGGCATGAAAAATTGACTGAAAAATGAAACATTC
This sequence comes from Erythroxylum coriaceum, assembly GCA_026874005.2. NCBI lineage: Eukaryota > Viridiplantae > Streptophyta > Magnoliopsida > Malpighiales > Erythroxylaceae > Erythroxylum > Erythroxylum coriaceum. Next base: position 2,702,794 of record JANQAP020000102.1, read on the forward strand.
ATATATCATGAAGCAAATGAAATGAAACAAGAATCAAATTTAAAGTGGCCATCAAGCTATAAGCTCATTGTTTTAGCTCTTTTATTGCTCTCACTATAGTAAAAAGAGCTTTAGGCAATAGACAAAATTGTAACTATAAGTATAATTATTGTTTCCTTTTTATTAAGGCAACATAATTCATACCATTAAATAAAGTGGCATTGCTATAAGTGTAACACAACAAAATTAGGCAACAAAATGAATAATGTTACTTAAAATTTTAACTAATAATGTTACTTAAAATTTTAATTAAGGCAATAAAATAGTTTCAAACTATAGCAACAATGATGAATGGGTATAACAATAGTTTGAATAATATTGCTTCAAGTTTTGACTAAGGCAATAGTTTAGTTTCAAACTATAGAAACAATATTGAATATATATTACAACAATTCAAGTCTTTATAAGGAAATAAAGTGATTTTTTTACATAACAATTTGTAACAACAAAAGCAAAAATTTATTTTTTAGTTACTAATATTTTATTAATGTAAAAGCAAACTCTTTTCATTCATTAAGTAGGTAACATCTATATATACCTTAAAAACAATATATATACATTAATGTATGTCTTAATTACATATGTACTATCAAATGTAAACAACCAAAAAGCTACATTTATATATGCTATATAGTCCATAAGGACTTGCAAAATTCAACCTTTAACATATTCAAAATACAAAAGCAAAAATTCACTAGCTAAAATATTTATCTACGTTATCTCCCTCCATTTCATATGGAAATATTAAACAAAACCAATATATATGTGTAACATCCCCTCACCAATGGGAAGGGCAATTTGGTAATTTGGCACGGGTTAGGAGTGTCAAATAGTGCATTGACATATTCATGCATTCATATATGCACATAAGTAGCAAATAGTGAATTTTTGCACATGTAAATGCTTGTAC
>JANQAP020000102.1:2703842-2717539 GCA_026874005.2 Erythroxylum coriaceum
TTCAATAATTCTTTTCAATCACTCACACTATACATATATATATATATATATATATATATATATATATATATAAATGCAAATGCACATGCAACTCCACTTTCATTTTTACTTTGTTGTGACCGAGCGCCTATTTACTGTGCTATATCTGTTATGGATATAAGGCTCATTTCATATTCTGTCCCGTACCCATTGTAGGTACTAGGCTCATTAATAATTGAGCCTGTGGCTCTTTGTACACATTTCTGAGCTTTAAGCTTTTTTTCACACTGGTCACTCCGATCACAACTCCTTTTTTTTATCATGCATAACAATGTGATGGAATTCATCAATTCACATAATATGCTATCAATAACTTTCATTTAATGTGCACAGTCATTTGTCACATTCATCGAATCTGAGTTCGTCATTCAACATTCAGTTGAGTACACATTTTCCATATTTATATACAATTACAAAAGCACTTCCAATATAATCCCGAATATCGAACTCCTCGGACCATCAATGTCTAGAATTATTACAATCATATCAATAACAGTTCAATATCTAAAAGTTAATCAAAAACAATTTAATCATAGTGAGAAAACATCTAGGTTAACTCACAGTGCACTCCTAATAAGCTATTGCCTTGATGACCTGGCAATGTCTGGATGCTGATAATCAATTTATGCTTCTTTAGTCATGAAATACACACATATAGTTCACATGTTACTAAGTTGATCAATCATATGAATATTCAGTCATGCATATATATATGTGTCATGTTTAATGCATGCTCATTTAACCTTTCCAGGTATGTAACTATTCATAAATTTTGACTATTCAAACATCATATTTTGTATACTACCATTTTGTAATCAGGTTTGCACCTTTAAGTTAGCTTGATTTACTCCAAATTCATCAACCATACTTTACAGTTATCCTTCAACATTTCTATGATCAAAAGCCTCTTATAATACATACACAATTGTTACTTTAAATTTGGAATTTCAATAAGCTAAATCTATACTTTCACCAAACTTTTTACAGCAATATATTCTCATATATTTACCTAATTCTCATTCATAATTACCTTATGTTCTTCAATGCTCATTCATCCATACCTTATACACATTATTCATGTCCTAAAGATCATGTTTGCATTAAAAGAAATCATTTATTCCTTTAACAAATCAGAATTTTCAGATTTGAACTCAATCACATCAAAACAGTCTATTCTTTAGATAATGACATCAATTAACTACATAAACTTATCAAGATCTTAACCAATTAATCCAACAATAATCTAGGCTTATTCCTAACCTTAATCAAGTCCAAATATACCAATTTAGAGTGAAATTTCTCAGCTGGTTCGACATGTATACAAGGCTGAAATTAAAATTCCAGAATTTGTCATCAACATCACTAATGTGTGTTACTTTTCTACCTTCAATACCTCACGAATTAACAAGCTTAAAGACATCACTAACACCTGAAATTTTCCAGATTTCATGTCCTTTATATTTACTTCATTTCAGGTTAATTTAACTTCCAAGCTTAGAAAATTCTGCTCACTTATGTCATTAACATTCATTTTTTTACAAACACACCTATAACTCAAATTTTCTAGATTTGAAAACACCTTAATAACACCTATCTTTAGCATGAATTCCTCATAAATTATACTTCAAATCCAAACTTAAATCATCCATACAACAGTCCATAAACTACCATTTTTATATATGTAAAAATAGATTAGAATAGTATCCATTCATTCTCCATTTTCCAGCACATCTTCAACATCAATATCATATACAATCTATCCCAATTCAATCATCATAATCTTTCTATTATAACATGCCATAAAGAACAAAACTTTAATTACTTATTTACCCTCCAATTCCAACTTAATTTATCAAGTTAACCTAACTTATTTACCCTCCAATTCCAACTTAATTTATCAAGTTAACCTAGCCCTCTATGCGTGCAAGATCATCACAAATTTAAGGTAGAAATTGGATGGTTTTCGACTATGATAAAAGACAACAATAATCTGGTTCTTTAGCTATTTTGTGAAGGGTAAAATCATGTATTTAGTGTGGTAATTTAGATAGCTTCAAGAAAAACATAGGGATGGGAGATAGAAGCAAGTTTCGGTGGTGAGAGATGAGAAGAGAAGAAGAATGAGTAAGGCTGAACTACAATTGCAGAAACTTTACACCTTAGGTGCTAGATGTCACCATATTACATTAACATATATCCCTAAGCATGTAAGCCATTTATCCCGTCCTTAAGCTACCAAATGTCACCTAGTTACTAGTCCATTTGTCACTCAATCATTGCTGCCATTTTTCAATTAATTATCCATACCAAATGTCACTTATTTATCTATGCCATTTGTCACTTATTTCATAGGCTTAGTCATCCTAATTTTCCATGTGTCAATTTGTCTTGCCACTTGGAATTTGTACCTATTCTAAATATACATTTTAACTCATCAATTTTCCAATTGTAACAATTAATTCCAAGTTTACTACTTGTAACCAATCAAACAAAAATTCAAGACATAAACATTACACAATTCACATTATGATCATTTTAAACTTTTCATACCCCAGAATATGTTAATTGAGTGCATATACTATCTTTTCAATGTGTACAAAAATCATAATTCATGTGTGTATGCTAATGATATGTAAGTAAATGAAATTCATTTCATGAATGCTAAAATGATTTGACTCATATGCAATAATCTAAGGCTCTAACCCTTAGTATGAAAAACGGGCTATTACATACAGCATAGGATAACTACACCTTACCACCCCCAGACCAGCAGTCAAGTAGAGGTTGTGAATAGAGAATTAAAGGAAATCTTACAAAAGATTGTCAACAGTTTTAGGAAGGATTCGGCAATCAAATTATATGATGCATTATAGGCTTACAAGATAACTTTCAAGACTAGTATTGGGACAATGCCTTACAACCTGATTTATAGGAAAGCTTGTCATTTACCTGTGGAAATTGAGCACAAGGCCTACTAGGCTGTCAAGGCCATAAATTGGGATCAGAAGGTAGCTGGAGAAAAGAGGAAATTATAATTAAATGAGTTGGACGAATTAAGGCTGCAAGCTTATGATAATGCTAGGTTCTACAAGGAAAAGGCAAAGAGGTGGCATGATGCACACATCAGGAAAAAGGAGCTCCATACAGGTGATATGGTTTTACTCTTCAACTCTAGACTCCGTTTGTTTACTAGAAAATTAAAACCTAGATGGAACAAACCTTTCACAGTAATTAATGCGTTCTCATCTAGAGTTGTGGAGTTACAAAATGAGTATAGAGAAACTTTTGGGGTGAATGGCCACCGTTGCAAGCCTTATTATAGAGGAAAAGTTCCCACCAAGCGAGAAAGAATATTTTTCGAAACCTGCCCATGACCAGAGAGTGATCAAAGTCTTGCTAGTGACTTTAAAAACTAGCATCGGTTGTTTTTGTTTATGTTTGTTGGATTTGTTTATATTTTATTTATATTATTTTTGTTTTTTTTGATACAAGAAAAGAAGAAGTAAAGTGTGAGCTGTGAAGAATACGCAAGCCACCACCAATATGATCCTTGACACTAATGCTAACAAGCTTTCTCATGCCTATCTATTTATTCATTTATAATTTTTTATATATATTATGTGTGTTGTTGTTTGTTGTGTATCACTTTCAAACATTGAGGACAATGTTTTGTTTAAGTGAGAGAAAGTGGTATGCAATTTGCATTGCATATTGCATGTCTTATTTAACTCCCTAATTATTTTTGCATGTTTTACACTATTTTTCATGTTTTTGTGTTAATGTGGCAATTTTTTAAATTTTTGTGTGAAATTGTGTGACTATGTGGATGTGTAGTGGCTCGAATTTTATGTGAATTAGCTTAATTTTGAACAATGTTGTTGAATTGGTGACGTGTGTTAACTTAGGAAGTCAGATTATAAGTAGCTTTAACCAAAAAAAATATGTGTTGATTAGGATAGGATACTTGGTTTTACACTTAATGTTGCTAATTCACATGTAGTTACTGTTAGAAGCGCTATTAAATCGGTAAACAATCTCAGTTTCACTTTCACGAAAATAATAAGCTAAAATAAATGAAGTAGGTAAAAAAAAGTGTGTGTTAATAACTATTCCGCTGACTCAAAAAGGGTTAAGAATAGAGCTAGTAGTCAGTTGTAAGCTGTGATCTCCAGGGGCATTCATCATAAATGTTTGTCTTCGTGTCAAAAGGCTAGAATGACGCTCCATCTAAGCCAGCTTAATAAATAAAAAACATGGCCTAGTTGAATAACCGGGGGCATTCATCACCATTGTTTGTCATCGCGTCGAAAGACTAAGTCAACATTAAAAAAATGAGAAAAAGTGTGTATAATAAAAACCCTACTGATATGATAAATTAGATAAAAATTTTCATGAATGATAACTTGGATAGTTAATCATTTAAATGATTGATAATTGTAAATGCATGTTTATAAGTGACATAGGTTTAAAATTGAGTTGTTTATATCTTGATCGATGTGTATGTTTATATTAAAGTACTTAGGCATAATGGAATAAGTCAATACATTGAACTTATGATATAACTATTTTTTACGATTAAGTTGACTGCATAACATTCCGAGTCAGTAGCCATCAATTTTGACATTGTATGCGTGTGTGTGTTTCTGTATTTGTGTTCTTCAGATTATTTTTGTGTTTGATTTTGCATAAGGACAAGCAAAAATTTAAGTGTAGGGGAGTTGATAGGTGGCATTTGCACATACTTTTTTAGAATAATTTGTTAGTTAATCATGAAAATTGATTGTTGTCAACTTTTTTAGCCTATTTTTCATCTTAATTTCATATAATTGCATGATTATGTATGAATGTACTTGAATTTGCATAAATGTGTGTGAATTAGGTCTTTAAGATTAGGTTTTGAATGAATTTTGCATGGCATTGTTGCACGTTTTTTTCTTACATTAATGTTGGTATGAATTGCATGTGTTTTGGGCATGATTAAGTGATTAATTTTATTGTTAATCAATAGGTTTGAAGTTAGTTTTGAGGGATGGAAGGATAGAAGAACCAAAGAGAAAACAAGTCATGCGACCCAAAGGAAAGACGGAATTTTCCCGGGCTGACCCATCACCAACATTAAGCTTTTGCAAGATACAATTCTTATTGGATGTTTTTTGTTTTTTATCCAAATGAAAGAGGAGGAATTCAGCTTCACATTGGTGAAATAACGGCCCAATTTGGATATGAAATCAATAAGATATCACAGATTGAAGCCAAGACATAAAACAGAGTTTTCTGGAAAATTCCAGCTGGCAACTTCCTCCTTCCTACGTTGTTTTAAGCATTAAATGGGGTATAAAAACTCAATTTTAAACCCTATAAAGAAGGAAGGTCATCAAAGACATCCAAGGGAGAGAGAAGAACACATTTTTGAGAGAAAAACTAAGAGAATTCAAGCTGGAATCAAAGGATTTCAAGGAACGAAGCTGCCACCATAGAATTCTAGCTTTGCTCTTCAACATATAAACCTTACTTCTTCTCTTTTCTTGCTTCTTTGTTGTATTTTTATGATTGAGAAGGATGTATGGAAACGTTATGAACATGTTGGATGAGATTTTGATGGATTTCTAATTAGTTATTAGGATTGTTATTGCCTAAACCATGTTGAACCTCACTTTATTCAATGTTATGGATGTTGTTTGATGTTTTATGGTATATGGCTGTCCACACTTAGCTCACAAGTTAAAAAATATGTTAGTAAGTGCCATTAGAGTAGGCTTACACCAAGAATACTCCATATATCAAGTTACCTTGCCATTAGGAGAGAGATCTTGAATGGAAAAGTGGCTCTCCAAAAATCTGTTCATATCCTTTTAATGGTTAAGTGAAAAATGGGAAGTGGCAGCTTACATAATTCATTTACGTCATTAAACATGGCTTATTTGGTTCAAGTAATGATAGTGAAAGAACCAGGACATTTGGAAATTTTGGACTAAACATAATGAACATTGCTAAAGTGAGAGAATACATAGTTAGGCAATGACAATCCTAAGTTGTTAAATTGATACTTTGATTCACCATTTTCTAAATTTGTGTTCTTACTTTTGTGACGACCCTAAAGTGTGTATGTATGACTCTTAATTTTTAGATTTTGGATCTTTTAAATGTAATTATTTGAGCTGCCTAAACAAAATGAAATTTGGATCATTTCGTTGACTAACCAATCCCTGTAGGATGATACCTATCTATACCACGATTTCTGATCTGTATACTTGCAGGATAAGAGATTTTAATTTAAAAGTTGGAAAATTACCTATCAGTCTTTCAGAAAAAATTAGGGTGGTTTCTCCAACCAGGATTATAGGTATTTGAGTATGGATCATTTCATTCCCTTGGTTGAAAATAGTTGAGTGACTTTACTTGATCCTCCCCATCTACAAAAGGTTCACATGAACACGAACAAACATTACCTCCATAACTACAAGTTCCACACTTACCATACACATTTTGATTTGGAATGTTTTGAGATAGTCTCATAGTTAGCATCTTTATATGTCTTGTTAATTCAGCTAACTATATAGCCAATTCTTGATTCGAGCCCACTTCATTAACTCCAGCTCTTCTTCCCCTAATGCTCTTTTGTTGAGAATTGACCCCCAACATTTCAAAGATTTCGTACATTTCTTCGATTATCTTTTCTCTCATAGCTCTCCCTACTTCATTATCGATCATGTACTGACATTGTTGTGTCAATCTATCATAAAAGAATTGATTTTGCATATAAAGAGGAAAATGATGGTATGGACACTGTATAAGCAAGAGTCTGAAATGTTCCCACGTCTTATGGAATGGCTCTCCTTCCATCTGAGTGAAGGTTGCTATCTTCTTCTGCAACTCAGAAGTCCTTTGATGGGAATAGAACTTTCCCATAAATTTTTTGTACACTTCCTTCCATGTAGTGAATGAACCGGATGGAAAGGTCATCAGCTAAGCCTTGGCCTGATCCTTCAACGTACATAGGAGGTATCTGATTTTGAGTTGATCCTTTGTCTAAGCCATCCAAAGGAAAGGTTTGGAGGCTAGTATAAAATTCCTGAATGAAGTTTAAAGGGTCTTCATTGGGAACCCTGTAGAAATATGGTAGCATGTTATAGTGAATGCTTTTCAATTCATAGTTCCTAGCTGCCTCCCCCAAACGTATGCACAACGTAGTAATACCAATTACTAGCCTGGCATACTCCTTCATGACTAAGTGCCTTTCACCCATCATTTGGTTATTTACTTTTTCTTCGCACTTGGGTTCCTCATAATCCTCTTCCAAGTCCCCTTGAAATCTTCATATATGATGTATTTTATCAACTAAAGGGACGAGTTCACTATGTAGGGATCTCCTTCCTAACATAAACCAATTGAGTTCACTTCCTAGAGACCACCTACCTAGCAGGGATGAACAAAAAGCAATACTAAATTAATAACAAAAATTAAACAAACACACATAATATAATCAATTAATAACAAAAACTAAATAAACAAATCACCGAAATAACACAATGAAACATGTATGCATCATCAAACAAACACAAACAAAATTAATTAGTAAAAAAATCAAAATTAATTCAAGTTTAAATGCTAAACAGCTCCCTTGCAATGGCGTCAAAAACTTGTTGTGCCCAAAAAGTTCTAAAAAAATCGAGGCTATCCTACTCGCAAGTATATGAGGTAGTTGTAGTTGATTAGCTATGGTCGTCTCTTACGAAGGTGAGATTGGTTCACTTAAATTAATCTTGAACAAAAATAAAAACAAATGCAATCCCAAATACTCTATCCCAATTTATCGAGTTAAGGCTTTAAAGAAAATCACAAAATAGATTGAAAATAAACGGAATCAACTAGAAGCAAAGATGAATAGATTAATCAAAATGGAAGACTCTTGAGAATTAATTTCGCTAGTTGGTCTCCTATGCATGATTAAGGGAAATGATTGGATAGTTGTCTTACTAAAATTAACAGTCAGGTTCTAAATCAACTCGAATAATGAATTAATCTAACCTTCGTATTCAACAAGTTATTATCCGAATTAATTATGGAAACCTGACTACTAATTACCACTGAAGTTAACATATTTCTAGTTTTTAACCTAAATGTCCATAGTTTCTCTATTCATATTAAATTTCTCCTTTCGATCCTTCATTTAATACTAAAAATGATACAAAGTTTGATCATTCTATTACATCTATTCAACTAAAAAACTACAGAAATAAATAAGACAACAAATTTGTAACTCAATCATGCATAATCAACTAAAATAGCTACATTAATTCTCAAGAAAAAAAGATTAGCCCATTATCATATAAACATGGTTCATTATCTCTATACACTTCAGTTCCATGTTACTGTCAACAGAAGTATTAAAGCAATAAAACATTGAATAGTAAATGAACTATGAGTTAAGCTAACAAAGTAATAAGTTCAGTAAATAAACAAGAAACACTATAATAGATGAATAACATAGCAAGCAAACAGAGATCGGGTGAATGAGGTGCGATGGTCTCCTGCCCCTCTCAAGCTTCCCATATTAGCTCTCGCCTTCTGCTTTAGCTTGTTCTCAACAAATGGTCGAAGGCTTAGTTCTGCTTCCAACTCTCTGCCATGTTTCTCTTTTCTTCACCTACTCTCTCTGTCTCTTCTCTTCTTCCTTTCTTTCTCTCTATTTTCTCTATCTTAAAGTTTCTCTTGCATGTTGAGTGAAGAATGAAGAGTGAATAATGAATGATTGATTAGTCGCTACCCTCTATAACCTTTCTATTTGTAGTATGACTCTAAGTTTATGGTTTCGACCCGTTACCCCTATAGATGACACATGATAAGGTGATGAATTAAAGAAAACAAATGGGTCACAGGGGTGACAAGTTAAGTCACCCCCGTTCGGCACTTATCACGGTGGTGACCACCACCGTGACGAACACCACCATGACTAACATGGTGGTGACACTTGTCACCACTTTTCTTCTTTTTTATTTCTCTTTTCATGCAAAATTTATGTGACTTTCCCTTCAACCTTCATGCAAAATTCACAAAATAATCCAATTATCATTCATTCAATATTTACACCATTTCCACTCAATTATCTCACATTTGGATCAAAACACAAGGATTTGTAACTAAAATCAAGATATAAAGGTAATTAAAAGCAATAGAAATTATACACAACAATAAACCCTTACCAAATGTAGAAGCAATATGCAAGCACAAAATTCCAGATCCAAGAAAGATTAAATAGACAAGCATAAATGCAGAGAGCATATGCATACAAGGAGAGATAATTCCAAAACTTTAAACGCAAAGATATGGTTTCCAGAACGCAAGACCATAGAACATACGCAGAGGTGAAACACAATTCCAGAACAAACACTAGGCAATTCCAGAAATCACAACAACCACTTTATGTAGATAAAAAAACAGATTTCTCAGGACAGTCATCAAGAATCAAAACAACATAAAACCTTATTCGTTTTTAGATTCTCAAACAAAAAACTTGACAGGCACAAAACGCACATAACACCAACCGCTACATCTTTTTTTCGTTTTTCCAGATATAACTCGCAAACTAGAAAACACAACCATCATAGTTGCAAGCAAAACCAAATCATAGGCATACAACATGCAGTAGCCACTGGTTTCTTATTTCCAAAACTCCAAGGCTCATCAAAACAATATCACAAAAGCTAGCAAACACAAGTCTTGTATTCCAGAATTCCAGAACAATTATGGTCTTTGTGGTTTTTAGGGTTTATTCAAGCATTAGAATTGATTTGATTTTTCATTCCAAAATTCAATCAATAACAATCAAACATTTAATCAAATTACATAATTAAAATCCTACTTTGATACCACTATTGCGAAATCGGGTCAGAATCTGATTCTGATGGCAGTAAAATAATTATGAAACCTTTTCACAATCTTTGATTTCTCAAAAATCAAGATCTTTTAATTCTATAAAATGATTAACATAAATCATAATAAAGCAAAAAACTTAATTCCTACCTTATTTTGAAGCTTGATCTTTATCTTGTTAAATCCCTCGAGCTACTTCCAAATCAATCCGTCTTAAGCACCATAGTCGCACAAGCATCTGACCTCTAACGGTATCCACATAATGAGTTGAGAAAACTTTGTAACTCTTACAGAGAAGGTTAAGCAAGAAGTGCTAGTAAGAGGAATGTTAATGGGCCGGGCTGGATCCTCGGTCATGGCGGCCTACCAATGGCTTGTCCGGCCGGTGGTTGGCCCAGCCTGTTTATATTTTTTAATTAAAAAAATTACAAAACGACACTGTTTTGTCCAAAATGGGTGGGCCGGCCAGTGGCCCCCACGGACGGACCATGGTTGGCCCGTGGCCCGACCCTAACTAGGGCCAAAAACGGGCCAGGCCGGGTTGGGCCAAAATTGCCATCCCTAGCTAGTAATAAATCTATTTATAATAAGCTTTGGATGTTTTAGTAATTTAATTGAAAATAAATTGAATTTTAATTAAACTTTAAGTGAAATTACAAATAATTCTAATTAAATACCAATTATGCTCAAATAAGATTTAATATCTCATATTGATCCTTATTTATTTAATATCTTATATTTAATCATAAAGTTTGTCAAACTTTACAATCAAGTCCAACTTGATTAAATTAATTTTGCTCTCTTCAACTCATTCTATATGCGAGACCCATTAGGTTTCCAAATATGTTAGCAGTGATTATAAATTATAATTATAATTAATAATTAGAATTAGATAAACTAAAACTCCTTTTAATTTATCTTTAATTCTCTAATTAAATAATTTATAATCATATATTAAGATTGACGTCTAGCAACGCGTCATGACTACCCAAATATTTAGGAATGTCAAAGTGGTTTTGAATAACCTTTCTGTGTATGATTTTTTCATATAATTCAATCATTTTATCATACAATGTTCCGATTAGATATAGAGTATGAAATTAATTTTTACTCTATTTTGAGTCCAATCATACTAGTTCTCTACTATTAGCTATCGATTCAATTAATGACATTTGTAAACTATTTACAAAGCGTTATTTCACCTTGGCCAAGGATTTCCTGAATCAACACTGATCAAGAACAATAAAACATTCTCCCTAATTACTTTATTGTTATGAATCATATCTTGATCTCTCAGTTATGCTATATCCAATTACTACCGATCAAACGAACCATGATTAAATGGATTATAAGTAATATCGAAATATAACAATTCCCATATAAGATAACTTTGAAAACCTCATATCAAAGGATCATTTATACAATTATCACAACGATTATTCCATAAACATACAAGTAATGTTCCAAATGGATTTCTCATATTGGGTCTGTTCATTGAACTTGTTCTCTAACAAGCACTCACACGTTTATTTAAGTATCTCTATACTTTAACCTATTATATTGATTACTTCTTTCATAAGGAAAAACAAAATATGTGTTAAGTCTTTTATGTTCTATTAATGTCCAACCTTAATAAAATAATGACTAGAAATATTTAGGAATTACATAAATGCAATATAAATTTTATAATTATAACCTCATTATAATTTCATTTGCAATGTACAATTATCCCACAGATTTTATCATATACATCTAAACATGTACAAGATAAAGAATATCTTTAAATAATTTTTCACTAAATTATAACCAAAGTGATTAGCTGTAGGGCATAAACCAACAATATTATCCTCGTCGGTTTTCTATTATTAATAACAATTCAAGTTACCATTAGAATGCTTATCTAAAACCATTCAATAAAGATAAACATGCGAAGCTGAATCAAACTTCCAGTGTTGTAGAACATAAGGGAAAAAGAGAATGGCGTTAATGGGGACATTGGGCCTAGGTTTCCTATTCCTAATATAATCCAAGCATTCATCTTATAAAAATCATAATGCTTTTGACTTGATCGCGCGTATGGCAATTAACTGCAACTTGCAAACAATATTGCTAGTGTATTATTACAGTGTTTTAAAAGTCTTTACAGACTCTAGAAAATGATTCTACTACAAGGAAGTTTCCCTTCAAGTTCTGAGGTGGTTCTTGTAAGCAAGCGTTTTGATTTAATTTGGCAGAAGAAGATTCAAAACTCCATAAGCATGAAAGTATTCAACTGGTAGAGCACTTTCAGAAACTCACTATTCTGAAAGTGCTTTAAGTCTACTCAGACAAATGCCAAGTTCTGGGAATTTTCCCAGAAATTGCAAAACCTTTGGTTCCGACCGGATATGGAACAGACAGACAGACAGACCTTTAAGTGCTTCACCGACGACTTAATTGACTGATCTTGAGCATTGCTTGCCCCGCAAACTACTAAACCGAACAAGTGGTTCACAACGTTTTCTAGTTCTTTCGATCTGAAGACAATGAAAACCCTGCCCAGTCATTGATAGTGACATCCGCTCCTTGGTGGAATCTGCGGCCTCTTGTTATGTTTAAGCACGAGTTCCGTTCCTTTTTTTGTTCCTAATATAAATTCTTTACAGATACCAAATAAGAAGCTCATGTAACTTATAATCATTAGAACACTAACGCTAAAGCAGCTTGTCGCACCATTCCTCTTGCACATTAAATTTTCACCTCTCACTTTCTAATTAATAGGACGGCTTATGGATGGAGCACATTAAATAAGGGTCAAAGCTCACTCTTAAGTTTCCTCGGAAATACCTATCGTATTATTTGTCATCTTTATGTGTGTTTGATTAAGTGGTAAGTTGGGATCAGACTTTAACATTATAAGATATGAATCCAGATTTTGGGTTCAACAAACTTTAGAATCTTTGATATTTTCGATCAGGATTTTCCATACTTTTTGCAACTCATCTCACAAAAATAGAGTTCTGCTTTTGCGGGGAAAAAAAAAATCAACCGAGGAACAGGCGTTGACGAAACCTGTCTACTGAAACCTGATTAAAAAAAGACTTTGCGAATATAGTCTTTGTATATGCAATTAGTGTATTGAGATATTCAACAACTTTTGAGAAGAATTCATCTCAAATTCAGATTTCGTTCAAATGCATACTGCATTATATATATTTATATGTATGTATGTATACACCAACTGTGGAGTTACCTGTCCCTGTTTTCAAAACCGCGTTTTCGTGGAATCCAGCAAAATTTTAATGGCCAACGCGTATGGCAGATTAACGCGATGTCTCTCGTTAGTACATAGGCTCGTACTTTTTTTTTTTCGCGTTCTGCCCATGGCAAGTCAATCACACTACTTCACAACGTCTTTAGCAAATGATGTTTTACTACAAAATATTGCAGACCGCAGAAACTTTTTCTTGGCTTGAGATGTATATATTACACAATTTTGAATCTAAAATTCTTCTTTCGTCAAGTGTTTCAAACTTATATTTTAATCTAAAAAAGATAAAGGCTCAGTTTGGGAAAGCGGTGACGGTTGATAACTTGCTAAAATCAACCTGCTGAAATGATAAGTACTTATTGAAAATAAATACTTATGTATTTGAGATTGCTGTTTTGGTAACTACTGAAATGTGAAAATAAGTGTTTGGCAAGTGCGGTTGCGGTTGCTGAAAAGAGATAAAATGACTAAAAAATTCATTGATTTAATAAACTATTAATTGTTGTATAAATAATTAAAAAATATATTATTAGTC
>JANQAP020000102.1:2883682-2901168 GCA_026874005.2 Erythroxylum coriaceum
AAGTAAATATAGTCAAGAAACTTGTTGACAATTGATCACTCAAATTGACCAAGACAATAATCTATCCAAAACAGAATCTCTTAACAAGTTTTAAATTGAAATGGAATTAAGCACGACATGAATGCAAGTAACAATTTCATAGTAGAAAACAATTAAATGAAGAGAATGGCTAAAGACAACTACATTCTAGAAATATAACAATCACAAATGGAAAAAATAAAATGCATAAAAAAGTTTAACCTTCTTGAAGCCAGGATGCTTCGCCCATGTTCGGTAAATTGCAACAGTTGAAAAGAAAAAATGAATGATCTCCAAAAGAAGTTTACAGTCAAATTGTCAGTCAACTCATAGCAGACATAAAGACGCTCTACTTCCAACTTTCTTCGTCATTTATCACTAAAAGCACTGATGCACCTCCAGACTGTGCTATTTCTGCCTTTTCGGTGAAAGAGCAATCACCACGTGCAGACACGGCCATAGAACCAGATATCTAGATAACAGAACAAGGACCAGACATTCCAATTTTGTGGTTCAGATCACATTGTAAGGCACTTCTGCAATATAGTTAAATTTGTAAAAAAGATGATAGATATACTTCTAAGCATGTCTGCTCTGTAATCCCCACGGTTCTAGGCTCATTATAGAGTACTTTACATATTCCCAATGTACTTCACGGAGTTTCAGAGGCAAGTATTCGGGTTGGAAATTTTAAAATTTTAGAATGACGAATTTTCCTGAACAGAATAACATTTAGAAAACAAATTCTAACTGGCCCAAGACACCAGGTATATTTTATTAATGCACATGTGATAAGTAGTAATAATCTGAACCAAATATAGATAGCATCCAAGTTATTAATAGAACAATGGAAAAACCTTAGTAGAGGAGTTGGAACAGCAGTTTAGTGGATTTGTAAAAACAGCAGACATTATGACACCATCTTTAGCCACAGTGGGTAAAAGAGCCGCGAATCTTGCAGTCACATCGGTGATAGTGTCGCCTTCAACGCCATTAACCTATGTCTGAACCTTAACCTCAAAAATTCATCAACCAACAAACAAAATAAGAAGAAAAATCATAAATCCATCATCTATAACACAACCCATCGAAGAAACAACATAATACCATCTTAACAACATACAAACAATAGCTCACACTTGCAGAGGAAATAGCCGTCGGAAGAATCTCCTAGGTGTAGAAGCTTTCGCCGGAGATGGCGTCATGCCTCCGGGAAGTGGACTGGAGGAGGTGATGCCGTGAGGATATGGACTGGGCAAGGGCTTGGGGTAAGAAGAGCGATCGGGAGCGTTCTACATGTCAACTTACTTTCATCAATCTTCTTGCATAATTAGTTAAAACAAAAAGACAGAGACTTATGGATCAGCTCTGTTTTCTTCGTAACCCAAGTGAAAATAAAGGAGGGAAACAAAATTAAAGGGGAGAGAAGGCATCGGTCAGCTTGACTTAGGCGAGAACAAAATGGAAGCTTTCAGTGATTAAAACGTTGTCGTATTTGCTGTGGAACAGAATAGGTACACAATTAGTAGATCGATGTCGTGTGATAGAAATGAAGAAGTCAGAACAAATCTTATGTTCATGTAAGCAAATCAGCAGGTGAGGCGTGGAAAGACATAATGATTCGTTTCATACCCAATTATCTTCTTTCACAGTCTTTGGTCCCTAATTATTTATAAAACAGTAGAAAAGGCATTTGAATGGTACTTAAGGTGTCAGTCGTGGGGGACCGTCTACTGTGTTCCCTTGGAGCAAGGCAGAGCAACCCTACGCCGTCTGTATCACATACCCTTTTAAAATTGCACAGCAAGCCCAAAGCCACACCCTTTCATTACTTTTTCCCTTTTCAGTTATTCCAATGGCTCCAAGAAACCCAAAACTTGTAACATATATAAGGCGTTTAGTTTACATATAAGGATAGATCAGAAGTAAAATAGTAATTTTCAAAAAATAGACAAGCTTCGACATAAGGCCAAGTTGAGTCCGTTTTTCTTAATCTATTTGTGTGGCCGGAAAATTTTTGAAATGCATGGAGCCCATTATCTGGAACCAAAACTTAAATTTATAATCTGATAATAAGAATTGAACTCATCTAAAGCCAGTACTGAAAACAATAGCCATCGGTTAGTATAGCGCTTGGCTGCGTTAGATGCGATATCTCGTCGAGCAAATGAATACATAAATGAAAAAAAGTAACGGAGTCGGGTCGGGAAAGGAATGCCTCGTGAGTCATGATGGAGGAGGACGGGGACACACGACCCATCAACCAACTTACCAACCAACCAACGGCGTACCCACTTGTTTCATTGGGGTCCCACTCGGTCCTAACTACATACGTGTCGACCAATGCAACTTTGGGACCCACCCTTGTCGGGTTGTCGTCAGAGACTCATAACCTAGGGTCCCACGTCCTAGCTCACGAGTAAAATTCAATGCTTTAGTTGGTGTCCGTAGAACGCTTTGATTTGGTTTGTTTGTTTGTTTGTGTTCCTAATCTAATTAATCCTACGAACTATACGATTTTGTTGGTATCCATGTTTCTAGATGCCAGAAACCAAGGGCTTTGGATGTTTAATCTACTTGTTTGTCATGTATCCTACGATTTTATATCTACAGTTACAATACACGTACACACAAATAAAGTCATCGATATTATTACACAACACTTTCTACTTTGCCAGATTTAGGAGCGAGATATTTAATTATACGGCATTTTTCTTTTATACTTTTAGCAATGTTTAGGAATTTCCTTGTCTGTATAAATTACATAAAGAATGACGAGCCCATAGTTTGCTCACTTTTTTTTTCCAAGTAAAAGAGAATATATTAAGGCTTAAATGTTGACATAAGAACATTAAACAAAGAAATCACCAAAACTGATCCCCAATGCTTTGGGAATATAACAAAACCAAGAGTGGATAACTCTACAAACTTTCACCATGAGTGCAAGTACAGTAGCTTGAGTGAGTCTTCTTATGGCATTGAAAGAATGTTGTATTGTATGAACTACTAGTTTTTTTTATAACAGAAATACTATAATCAAAGTGAAGTGCATGGACTGTTTGAACGCCACTAACTGTGTGACATACTTTGATCGAACTCTACAAGAGTAAAACATAATCGAGTTTGAGCAAGGGATTAGTTGAGTTCTGATTTTTTTTCTTTTTTTTGAGAAACACAAACACCTGAAGAGGCCAGGCTTTTAGCTTTTAACTTTTAAAATAAAGAACCAACAGCGAAGATTATTGAATGCCATTCCAAGTTGGAAGATTTCTTATGCGTTTACTAAATAAATCATAAATGTACGGAGTACACGTCGTAGTGGTTAAGTTGGGGGCAAGTGGTTTTCAACTGACTTGGTATTATCAGGAATATAGCACCTGAAAGTATCGCCAGGTGTTATGGATGGCTTAGGGGATGTTTTTCCAGTGAGGGTTATGAGGAGCATTGTTACCTTCTACTCACTTTTATGCTTTATGTTGGTTGAGTTGAAATTTAGTTTTTATTAATTTAAAGTAAGAAGTTACATAAATTCTGGATTTATTAAACCATTTATCTACATATTCACCCAAGAGTTTTAGAAAAGTGTATTTATCTTAATAATTCCAATTACAATTTTAAATTAAATTTGACATAATTATTTTAATAAAAGATACATTTCTCCCATCTATATCTACCCGTGTGGTGTGAATTAAATGTAGTAGATAATGAAAAAATCGAATCAACCAATAGTTTCTGAGTAACAAACCCAAAAAAATAAAATAAAGAGATGTGAAAAGTAGTGGAAAGAAAGGGGGGGGGGGAGAGGACAAAGAACGGAAAACTTGACGGAGCAAAAGAGCAGACAGGTAGGGTCCATTCTCATCATCAATCTGGCTTTCTAAATTCTAATCTTGTCTGTCTCTCTCTTCCCTTCACTTCCCATCTCTCCCACCACACCAAACCTCACCTTTCCCATTTACTCCTCCCCAAATCGCCTACCTACCAAACCTAAGAACACAAACCCATAGAAGCATCGGTATCAATCACAATCTTAACACCGCCCCTCTTGTTGATCTCTCATCTAAGTTCCTGCCTTTTTGATAAATTGGTTTCAATGCAAGTTGGTCCGCGAGGTGGTGGCCGTGTTAGTGGTTCGATGTCGACGGTGTCAAGGGACGATAACGGGGTCATGTCCTCGGAAGACTCTTCGAGCCCATATGAGGCTGAGCTTGAGCTTGGTCTTGGGTTGAGTCTTGGTGGTGGTGGTGGTGGTGGTTTCCGAGGCCAACAAGCTGGGAGGATACTGACGGCTAAGGACTTGCCATCTCTGCTCTTTGCTTCCAACTCCTTCTCTTCTTCTTCTTCTTCTTCTTCTTCAACGTCGTCTTCTTCTTCTACGCTCAGCGTAGCTAATGGTCCATCTGGTACCAAAAGGGCTGCTGATTCTTTGACTGGTCCTAATAATGCCTCTGCCTGGTATGTCTATTTGCTCCTAGATTTATTGGTTCATGTAGTATCTTTTTGTTGGTTTTACTTTTCATCAACCATCAACTTTTTATTATTATTTTTCCCGTCTTCATTGTCCATTTGAATTCTGTTGCTACTGCTTTGCTTTCTTGCTCACCCCAAAAAGAAATCCCATATTATAGGAATTCAAAATTTTCTTCGCTTAAGAAGATCGAATATTTTTCTATCAAGATAATATACAGGAATGTAGAATTCGCCATCAAGTTCCGTACTTTTAAATTAAGGTGTTATCAATGAACTGGTTGAAGATAAAGATTGCTATTGTAAATAAAGAGAGGGAAATATTCGTAAGATGTTTGGCAATTGACATGCAGAACACAACTTCTCCTTTGTTTTTCTAATGAAAGAGTTAGATCTAACGCATAACTGTATAGCTATTGACTACATCTAACATAATGTGGGTTGGGTGAGTAAAATTTTGAAAGATTATTGTTACTATTTATGATGAATTACTTTTTTTCATTGAGAGGTTGAAATTATGGATCAATAATTAATCAAACTGTAGTCAGAATTTAAGTGCTTGGCGATCTTGCTCTGATCGCCCAGCAGGGGAGTTGACAAAAACTTAGTAGGACTTGATGTTGCTGCCATTATGCTTGTTTAACATTTTACGATGATATTTTTATTTTGAGAAGATTTTATCTTCAGCCAAATTAGTATACTCCCTACCTTAACCAATGAGCCAAGGCCACGGGGCATGACTGGCAATACCCTTGACTTGTACATCCCATTTTATTTTACTCTTTTGTAATGTGCATATTTTAGTTACTTTTCCTGTTCAGTAAGGTATAGTTTATATTTTGTAGTTGAATATTGAAATTTTCTTCCTTTAGTTCATAGATTAACTGCAAAATGTTTCATTTTTGAATTTTTGAGTAGTCATGTTGTTGGATGGCCTCCAATAAGAGCTTATAGAATGCACAGCTTGGTTAACCAAGCAAAGTCATTGGCCACAGAGGAGTTCAACTCACTGAATCAGAAAACTAAAATCAAGAATACTATTTTAGAGAAGATCAATAGTGGAAGCAACATGAACCATATGAATGCCAAAGCTAAGGCCTCCTTGTTTGTCAAAGTGAACATGGATGGAATTCCCATTGGAAGAAAGGTTGATCTAAATGCTCATGGTAGCTACTTGAAACTAGCTCGTGCTTTGGAAGATATGTTCCTCCAGTCCACCACAACAATTGGTACATTAGGTGAGTTTTCTTAATCTTGTAGTCCTACTATTCTGTAGGATAGCTTGGGCTTGCATTTCTCGATGGTTTTCTTTATCATAAAACAGGAAACCCACTAGGGCTGTCAAAAACCATGTCTTACTAACATTGTGGTTCTTCCTTGAGATTTAATGTTTGCTCAAACCGGTTGAAATGTGAATCATATTACTTAGTATAGATGCTACCAATAAGACAACTATCTTTGCAAAGTAAAGATTTTGAGAGTTCATTTATCTTTCCAACATAGCTAATGTTAATATAATTTGAGGTATGAGCTCCATTTGCCACTTCTTGTTCCTTTGCAAGAAATTGTGAGCTTCTCCAGAAATTTTCTTCATGATTTTATCCTTATCTTTCAACTTTCACATCCATTTGAAAAGTTTGAGCTTCTCCGGAATTATGATAGCATTTATTGGTGGGGAAATGTTAAGTTTCTGCACTTGGTATAAGTTGTCCAATCTGGCAACCACTATTGTGTTTAACATTTTTTGATGAGTTTAACTATTTAATTGATATCCATTTTGTATTTGTATTTTAGGATCAACTGCACCAGAACGTAACTTGATGTTAGATGTGGCACGACGCTCAAATTTGCTGGATGGATCATCTGAGTTTGTGCTCACTTTCGAGGACAAGGAAGGTGATTGGATGCTGGTTGGAGACGTTCCATGGGGGTATGCATTCAAAGATGTAAACTAAATAAGTTCCATGCTTTTTGAGTATGGGTACTCTATTTGTTTCAAACTTATTTATCTGATAGCTCCTTAAGAGCC
This sequence comes from Erythroxylum coriaceum, assembly GCA_026874005.2. Taxonomy (NCBI): domain Eukaryota; kingdom Viridiplantae; phylum Streptophyta; class Magnoliopsida; order Malpighiales; family Erythroxylaceae; genus Erythroxylum; species Erythroxylum coriaceum. Next base: position 2,890,197 of record JANQAP020000102.1, read on the forward strand.
ATGGACATGGCTTAATGGGGAAACTAATATTCTCCTTTTTCTCTTTAAATTACATTTTGTGTTCAGGATGTTCCTTAACTCGGTCAAAAGGCTCAGAATCATGAGGAAGTCCGAGGCTACTGGCCTTGACAAATAAGTTTGATAACATATGAGATGATTTTACCTCTTAAAGATGCATTTTGACTAACCTTTGGATTGAATGGTCCAAGGTTTCAAAAAAGAGATGCCAGAGAATGAAGATAATTCTGCTTTGGTGCATGTGTGAGAAGACAACCTATAACTTGATGAATAATGAGGACTGAAGAGAGGTAGGGAATTGGTATAAGTAATCAATACCCTTATTTTTTGCATCGATTTTTTGGTTTCGGTTTATTCGGTCATACTATTTTGTTCATCTCTATATGTACATGGCCATATTTGATAAACGACTTCAGTTTATAATGTAATATAAATATGCAAAATGGAGTGGATGGTGTTAAAAATCCTGTAAATTCCCGAATGCAAAGCAAGTTTTGTTCTTGAAACTTTCCACATTTATTTGGCAGATTCCAGCAAAAACGGATCTAGTCAATCAGTTGCATGCATAAGGAATTGTAGTTGGTGTTAATAATTGAGCATTTAGGGGTGCATCAAATTCAAGTAATTGTGATTTGAAGAAAAAATTTATCCAGGTGTACAATGATGAGATAATAAACATTCAGTATGTATCCGATCGGAGTACATAGGTCTTGGGACAGATTTATTGCCTGGACAGGAAGGTGAGATGTACAAGTTCTTGAGGGCCTCCTTGAGACGGTTGTTGCTTGTTTATTATTGAATTGAAATGATAATGGATAGTTACACCTAGTTCTTGTTTAAATATATATGATGTACTGAGATAGGATTGATTTATTAGTAAATGCCAAGGCTGCTATGGAGTCGACTAGCGAGTGACATGAAGTTAGATCGCTGAGCTTAAGTTCGAACTAGCAAGAAGTAATGTCTTTAACCTCTGATTTGGACCTTCGATTACAGTTACACTACGAAAGTGGATGTTTATTTTCCATGATCATAAAGATTCTAAAGCACAATTTTGGGGATTTGATTTCGGACGTAAAAATTTGACATACATACAAAATAAGAATTAGGAATCAAAGGAAGCAAATGGTGAGAGATCTGATCTTGCCCCACAAAAGGCCATTTACAGGCCAAGTGCCAAAGATTGGCTTCTCCTTGGCTTTGCCTCTCCGAGCATTGTCATCTAGTTCCTAATTGAAGGTCTATCCTTGGAGGGCCATACATAGAAGTTCTATCCTATTGGGTTCTATTACGTGTTCTAATAAACAGTTGTCCTAATCTTTCTTCTAATCCGTTGGACAAAATCAGTCTTCAATCTCAGGGTCCTTGGTTGCTTTACGTTTAGAAGTTGCAGAAGAACTATTCAATAGCTGGAAATGTCATTCAAGTCAATCATAATGGGGGTGTATGGTAGATAGCGTTTAAGTTATATTTCAGCTGATTAAAGAGTATTAGCTATTTGACATAGTCAAACAGCTAGTATACTTATTTGATTAGAAACTGGTTAGGTTGATTGATTTAACCCAACCAGCTATTTTTTGAAAAACTTCTCCAAAAAACGTTTCAACCTATCAGCTAATAAAAATCTTACTCAAAGACAATTGTGCCCTCAAACTCATTTCTCATCTTAAGCAACTGATAGCTCTTAGGTTTTTCACTTTAAAAAGAGAAAGTTATGATTCGTGTGTAGATCTTCTAGAATCTCCTCAAGCCGACTTCTCTAAACACCTAAAAATCATTGACTTGTCAATTATTAATTTTTTGAGAATTATTATTATTATTATTATTATTATATATCCTATTTTTATTAGAGTTATAAACTTAATTTCTGTAAAATTAAATATCTAAAATTTAAATTCTTATAAAAATATTCACCGAAATAATATTTATGTTTTTATAATTTTTTTAAAGTTATGTCTTCATTGGTCATTTTACACATAAACAACTAATATTAAATAACTAATTTTACCAAACATCTCTAACAAACAGCTAATGTATTCCGCTGATCAAATTAGCTGATATTAATCAGCTATCAGCTAATAGCTGATAGAATCAACTAACAGCTAATATAATTAGCTGATTGCTAAACAGGGCCAATGTGTCTATGACATATCGCTATTCGTAACAAAGTCAAAGCGTACATGCCTCCTTACAACTCTATGCTCAATCTTGTAATAACTTATCTCAAGAATAGCATGAATAATTATATTTCATCATTAACTTTTTAGAGTAACTATTTGCACCTCATAATTATTAGATTAATTTAACTTAAAAATTAAACATAAATTGTCAATCTCAAACAAACATATGTTGTAACATCTCTTTATTTGAAGTTGCAACGAAATTCTTTCCACGTAACATGAGCTAACACCTTGTTTTATGTCCTTATGCTCTTCCTCAAACTCTTTACCTAAAGTGGCAATTACAACATGAAAATCTACAACAATTAGGATAAAGAATAACAAAACTAAGTATAAGATCCTCTATTCACTACACGAATAAGAAACTTATCATTTGTGTCTACATGATGCTATATGATCTCTAGGAACTTATCAATAAAATATTATACAATACACATATATAATTATATCAAAACATAAAAACACCTAATGCAATATCTAATTATATCAAAACAAATTAAACAATGCCCTATATCAATTCAAGCAGGTGTTTGATATTCGTCTCAGCCAACAAAATATTAGTCCTAGACACAAATTACTTCTACTTTAAATCTAATTTTGGATATTTTCATAAGGACACATTATTTTTTGCCCCAGTGTGACACCACATATAGGCCTCAATCAAACAATGCATCTACAAATCATAACAATCGCATACATCTCTCGTAGATCTCACATTATAACATACATGAATCAATCACATAATCATGCCAAATGCATTTAAGGTACCAATAATATAATGTAAAATCCACGCATAACTAATCATGCATCGTTGGCCTCTTAGCGATGTTAGCTCAAGGTTTTTAAATTATTGATTTTGATTATAACAATCAATAAATAATAGTTAGGTTTCAAAATTCAAAATTATTGGATTTATCCTGCAAGATAACGACATACAAAAGGTTATATAACTTAGTTATCTCTTTAAATAAAAAGAAAAACATTTTCATATTTTACAGGAATCAATCTAACAAGCTCACTCTGATAGTAAGAAATAGTTCTGACAAATCTGGAATGGATAAGCTCCTATCGTTTTTGTACAAACAAAGGATCCTTCTATTCAACTAATTCGATAATGGCTTCGAAGACATAGTCAAATGGTTATTCAAAACAACCAGATACTTTAAAGATTCTATCAAAGATAGTGAGAACGATGTTTTAATAGAACCAAAATCGATTCAGAAGCAACGACTAGTTGAAAGAAACTTTTATTTAAGAGAGAACTACTGCATTCGATAACATATATCAAATTTTGGAAATACACTAGTAGCATCAATACTTGTTATAAAAAAGTTACTTCTATACCCTCTGAGCTTAAAGAGTAAAAACACTCTATTGAGAAAGAGATAAATATTCATTGAAGCTCATATTGAATAAATCATACTTTCATTTGTTGATAGCTTGTAGAGGCTTGTTAAATACTACTAGTGAGGAAGGTTGACGAACCTTGAAAAATATGTATTTGTGAGCTTGAATAGGCTCATCAAATTACTACTTGGAAATTTATTAGTTAAACACTCAAGTTGGACACTTGTAGACTAAATGTAGGCTTCTTTATAAGTTGAACCAGTATAAATTGGTTGTGTCATTCTTTCTCTTTCCTTAATTTTTAAATTTTTACATTTTATTTACTGTTATTTTCAATTTACAAGAGGCCCCTTTTGTTTAAAATTTTAGCAGGCTCTTCTCGTTTTAATTCTTAATAGGCTCCTTTCATTTTAACTTTCAATAAACTCTTATACGAATTGATAGTAACTTGAAAAAATTTTCAAGTCACACAAAATTCACCCCCTTTTTCATATGTTTGCTTTATCATTTGATATCAAAGCCAGGTTTCACATCTATTGTGTTTTGCAACACCTGATAAATGATGGAAAACAACATAAGAAGTCTTTGAAGGACAATCTATCACAAAGCCTCCTTATTTTAATGAAAAGAACTATTCTTGTTGGAAGGAAAGAATGATAATTTATCTCCAATCTGTGGATATTGAAATCTGTCAAGCTATCAAAATGGGAGTTACATCTCCTACTACTGATGATGTAGAATTATGGACTGATGCTGATAGAAGGAATGCACAGTTGAATACTAAAGCAAGACATCATTTGATTTATGCACTCTCTCAAGAAGAATATGAAAAGATATCTTACTGTTCTACAACAAAAGAAATGTGAGACAAACTTTAGGTTACCTTTGAAGGAACAAATGAGGTGAAGAAATATATGATAAGTCTTTTAGTGCATCAATATGAAACTATTAGCATAAAACAAGGAGAAGCCATAAATGGATTCTTTAGATGATTCAACAACATCATCACAGCCTTAAAGAACTTAGGAAAGATATATCCCAATGATGAGCTTATAACAAAGATCTTAAGGTCTATGCTAAAGGAACGAAGACTCAAAGTAACAGCTCTAGAAATTGGAAAGGATCTAGACACTATTTCACTTAATTGGCTAAGAGGAAATTTGATGATCCATGAGATAGAGTTTAGATGAGATGAAGGATCCTCCTATAAAAGATGAATGATTCTGAAAGTTGCTAATGAATCAGTTCCATCCAACGGTGATGAAAGCGACATTGAATGCAAATATGTGGAGATGATGAATTCAATTTTATAGTAAAAAAAATGCACGCTTTTACAAAAAGAAGCTGATAAAGAAAATAAAAGGAAATAAGAAAACAAGAAACAATAGGTTCCTATCAAAAGACAGTGGTAGCAGTAGCAATACATAAAATACTCAAATTATATATTATCACTGCAAGAAGCCTGGACACACCAGACCAGAATGTCCCCTTCTTCTTTAAAAGGACAAAATTGAAAATAGAAGAACTAGAAAGTAAACTATGATTGTAGCTTGGTTTGATGAAGATTTTGAAAATTTTGATGAAGAAGAATCTGAAGAAGTAAGGAATGTTTGTCTTATAGTTGAATCAGGAGAAGATGAGGTATATTGTTGTGACTCTAATATTGAATTTGATGAATTATGAGATGCATATAATGAACTGTATGTTTAATATAAAAAGTTTTCGATACCTTTTGCTTAAAATCATTCTCAAGAGATATATTCTTAGACAAGAGGTTTTTATTCTCTAATTCTAATGATTTAATTTTATTATTCAAAGAAGCATAATTGTTTTTAGACTTCTCAACCTCTTTGAAATACTGCACTGTGTAAAAAAAAAGAATAAGAAAAGGTTACTAAACTGGAACTTGAAAAAGAAAATTATGTTGGGAAAATCATATCTTTAGAAAGGGATCTTGCTAATTTTGTTGATAGAAAGAATAATCTTGATGCATTACTTGCGATGGAAAAGGTGTCTTTGATAAGGCAGGAATAGGATAGATGAAAATAATAATATTAAGCTGTATAAGAGCTTCTTTCTTAAAACCAACAGTAGCCTTAATCAAAAGAACAGGAACCTGTTACATGCCAAAAAGATAGTAACACTAATTCATCTATTTTGTGTTTCTACTATGGCAAACATTGACATATTAGTCATTTTTGTAACATTCGTAGAATGAAGAAATTATTTGAGATACATGTTTGGAGACTAAAAGGTCAGACTACTAATCTGAAAGAACCCAGAAAAGTTTGGGCACCTAAATTGAGATAATACATTTTGCAGATATGCTTCAGAACAGTGACAAGAGAAAATCAATAGATAGTTAACAATGGTTGTTCAAGACACATGACAGGTGAAATATCACATTTCAATTATATTGAAAGCAAAGATGGAGGTAATGTTGTCTTTGCAGACAAAAACAAAGCAAAGGTTACTAGAATTGGTAAAATTGGTGCCTCTAACTCTACTTCTATTGATAATGTTCTCTATATTAATGGTTTGAAATATAACCAACTGAGTGTAAGTCAGTTATATGATAAGGGATATAAAGTCACATTCTATGCATCTCATTGTAAAATAATTGATAATAATAACAATAACATTGTGTCTATTGGTCCTAGAAATCAGAATATATTTTGTGCTCAATTGGAACATATGTCTTCTAAAAAAGTTAAGTGATTGGTTTCTTTAAACAAGGATTCAATAATCCGGCATAGAAAATTTGGACATGCTTTCATGAGCATTTTATCAAAATTGTCCAAAAATGAATTAGTAAGAGGCCTACCAAATTTGAACTTTGAGAATAATCAAATTTGTGAAGCATACTTAAAAGGAAAACAAGTCAAAAGTAACTTTCCACCCAAGAATGTTGTATCTACCAACCAACGTCTTAAGCTTATACATATGGACTTAATTAGTCCTACTAGAACTCAAAGTTTTGGCAGTAAACAGGATGATTTTATTATAATTGATGATTATTCTAGATTTACATTGGCTTATTTTCTAGCAAATAAGGATGATGCTTTTGAAGTTTTTAAGAAGTTTTGCAGAAAAATTCATATTGAAAAAGGGTACTGCATTACTTCAATTTGGAGTGATCATGGAGGAGAATTTAATAACAGAAAATTTAAAGATTTTTGTGATGATAATGGTATTACTAAAATTTCTCGTGTCGAAGGATTCCTCAGTAGAATGAAGTTGTTGAAAGAAAGAACATAACTCTTGCTGATATGGCGAGGACCATGCTATGTGAAAGTGGTCTATCTTATGACTACTGGGCCAAAGTTGTGTCTATAGCCTGTTACATTTTGAATAGGTATCTTATAAGAATTATTCTCAAAAAGATCTCGTATGAGTTGTGGAAAGGAAGAAAGCCAAATGTTGTCTATTTTTGAACTTTTGGCTATAAATGTTTTGTGTTGAATAATGGTAAGGAAAACCTTGACAAATTTGATGCAAGGTCTTATGAAGCCATATTTTTGTGATACAACACTGTTAGCAAAAGATTTAGAGTCTACAACAAAATAACTAAGAGGATAGAAGAATCAATACATGTACTATTTGATGAATCACTAACCTTAACAGCAACTGCTGATTCAGATGACGAAGAGCTTCCTTTGGTCCCTAAAGATACACCACAAACTCAAACTGTATCAGTAGTGCCTTCAGATTCACAAGATCAAGAAAGTCCTTCTGAAACAAGGACAGAGAGGCTCCTTCTCTAAGTACAACTCAACCGGCTCCTATACTTCAAAAGACATCAAATACAGAAGAAAAACATTAAGAGCATGGAGAGGTCTTGATACACTTCAGTATATTCTAGGCGACCCTTCAGAAGACCTAAGAATAAGAGCATCTTTCAAAAATAATTATGTTGCTTTTGTTTCACAACTAGAACTAAAAACTATTAAAAAGGCACTTGTTGATGAAAACTGGATATCAACTATGAAAGAAGAACTTAATCAGTTTGAAAGGAATCAAGTTTGGAATCTAGTACCCCATCCACAAAACAAGTCAGTCTTTGGAACTCGTCAAACTTGACAAAAATGGTAAGGTAGTAAGAAATAAAGCTAGACTTGTAGCTCAAGGCTATAACTAACATAAAAGTATTGATTTTGATGAGACTTATGCTTCTGTTGCTAGATTAAAGTCCATCATAATTTTACTTGCTTTACGTCCTACAGAGATTTTAAATTATTCCAAATGGATGTCAAAACTGCTTTTTTAAATGGATATATTAACGAAGAAATGTTTGCTAATCACCCTTCAGGTTTTGAGGACGTAGGCCATCAAGATTATATGATGAAATTAACAAAAGCTTTGTATGGTTTAAAGCAGGCTCCTCGAGCATGGTATGATAGCTTAAGTAACTTCTTGCTTGAGAATAAATTTAAAAGAGGAAAGGTGGATAAAATTTTATTTATCAAGAAAAAGAAAAATGATTTACTTATAGTTCAAATATATGTCGATGACATAATATTTGGTGCTACTAATCCATCTTTTTATGAAATATTCTTAGCTTTAATGCAGGGGGAGTTTGAAATAAGCATGATGGGTGAACTATCTTTCTTCCTTGGATTACAAATCAAGCAAACAGAAAAAGGAATTTTCATTAGTCAAGATAAGTACATAAAGGAACTTACCAAGAAATATCATTTTTAAAAAGCCAAAACCTATGGGAAGTCCAATGTATACTGGAACCAAGCTTGATAAGGATGAAGATGGCAAAGCTACTAATAAAACAAAATACAAAGGAATGATTGGTTCACTTCTATATCTCACAAGTTCAAAACCAGATATTATGCTTAGTGTTTGCCTTTGTGCATGTTTTCAGTCAAATCTTAAAGAAAGTCACCTTCAAACAGTCAAGAGGATTTTTCGATATCTTCTTGGAACTATGGACTTTAGACTATGGTATCCAAAAACATTTATTTAACATGGTTAGTTATTGATGCAAATTATGCAGGTGATAAAGTTGAAATGAAAAGCACAAGTGGCTACTCTCAATTCCTTGGTGGATGTTTAGTCTCTTGGTCCTGCTAGAAACAAAATTGGATAGAACTTTCCACAACTGAAGCAAAATATATAGTAGTCGCTAGCTGTTGCACTCAAATCTTGTGGATGAAGCATCAACTCCAAGATTTCTCTCTAAACTTTTGTTATATTTCAATATTGTGTGATAGCAAAAGTGCAATTAATTTTTCTAAAAATCCAGGGCATCATTCTAGGACTAAGCATATAGAAGTTAAGCATCATTTTTTTAGAGATCACGTTTTAGAAGGCACTATTGAATTATTGCATGTTAATATTGAAAATCAAGTAGCTGATATCTTTACTAAACCACTCTCATAAGATAGATTTTATTTGTTAAGAAAAGATCTTGGTATGTGCAAATTATCAGACATCTAAATCTATTCAAAAAATTTATGCTACTTTTGTAGGTACTAGAAGACTCCTTCAAATGTGCTTAGTTAGAAGGATCCTATCAATTTAAAGGGGAAGAGTAACTGTATTCAGAGATTGCAGTCACTAAAACGATGTCACTTCAATTTTTAAATCACGCTCGCAATTCTGTCAGATTGACAGAAGATACGAAAACGATCATACCTTTAGGAATGTCTACATTCTTTCATCTTCATATAAAACCCACTCTTATAAATCGTTCAGCATACCTTGAAACGATTCCTTACTACTTCCTATCTTTTCCGTCCTTTGAAATTCATTCTATCTCACTGCAATTGAACTTTTTCTTTATCAAATCTCTTCAGTAAGTACCAGAATCCTTTGTTTTTGAAAATGGAACGAACAAAATATAAGGACCAAAAGAAATCTTTGACACCCACTACTATCCATAGTGAAACCCTACGCTATAAACAAGCCTCTGAAGCTTTTATTTCCAAACCCTCATGATCACCTACACCAAAAACACCACAAGTCTATCCTGAAACCCATTGTTTCCTCTTCCACAAAAAAGCCCCAATTTTTACAAGAATCCACAAAGACACCCTTTCATACATATAGCAGGAAAAAAAAGAATATTCCTTCATCATCGCCTTTGGAAGAATCAACATCAGATTCATCCACAAAACATCATGAATCAAAGACTAATGACAATTTAATTCTAAGTATGATGAAGAAAGTCTTGATGACTTAAACCTTAGTTCGTCAGAAGAAGAAGAAGAAGAAAAATCTTTTAATGAAGAAGAGCATACTCTTGTAAGAAGAGTCTCTAGTAAGGGGGAGCTGGTGAGAAAGATAAGATTCCTCTCTCCTTCTCCTATCTCAAGACCTTTCTCTCCGTTGTTTACAACTTTACCTTCATCGTCACCACTACCGAAGCAATTGCCTGCACCTACTCCTAACATCTCTGCACCTTAACTGTCCTCCACTCCTCGACCTAAACCCACAGGTCTAAATGTATTTAAAGAATGTTAGATTGTCGCTAATGATGATTCTGATGAGAAACCAGTTTGCCTAGTTAGAAGACCACGAACCAGAGGCAGTCTATTAATAATGCAGGTTGAGAAAATGCCTGTGGTTGAAAAACAAACAAGCTTTGAAGAAGAAACGAGGAAACAAGAAGTATTGTTAAAAAGAAAGAGAGAAGAAATAAGAAAAGGCAAGGAGCCTATGCTTGAAGAAATTGAAGAAGTGCTTATCATTAGGGAAGAATCTCTCTTTGAAGAAATTCCTAAGGGCAAGAGATCGAAGAAAAGGAAAATCTTTGCACAAAAGAAAGGAGAATCTTCAGCACCATAAAAATTGTTTCAATCGATGGAAGTTGAAGCGAAATACAAAATGCACTATAAGAAAAGAAAGATAGTTGCTGGGTGAATCTTGCCTCCTATGTTGTTTAATGACATAGGTATTCCTGCTTTTCCTTATCTTTTATCTATTGGCTGACACAATTTCCTAAACTTGCATCAGATTGTATATGATGAACTAGTATGATCAATTTATACGCATATAAGAAAAGAAATTATTAATGGCAAGTAGGTAATTGTCTCATGGGTGCGAGAATGTGAAAATTTGTTAACTGGAGAAATATTAGGGAATTTGCTGGGTACAACTCCAATTGGATGAACTGATTTTCCATGTCATAAGTGGGATATGGTTGATTTATATTTGGGAGAAGTTGTTCAATCCATCTAACTTAATGCTGAACACACCTAAGATAAGAGACCTTAGTGTAGACAGTTGGATCTTCTTCAAAGATACTTTGCTTCGATTTCTACCACCTCGATTTTTCGAAGGAGTTGTTCAGTCAAACGATGCAGTCTCCTAGATACATATGTTGCCTATAATTTACTAAAAGGTAATCGGATGAACCTTCCCTCAATGATCATATAGTTTATGTTGGATAAGGGGAATCACAAGATTAGTATAGG
>JANQAP020000102.1:2901268-2920039 GCA_026874005.2 Erythroxylum coriaceum
AAAGGTAATCGGATGAACCTTCCCTCAATGATCATATAGTTTATGTTGGATAAGGGGAATCACAAGATTAGTATAGGATGCTTGCCTTATAGGATGCTATTGACTAAGATATTTGTGTCTTATGATGTGTATTTTGATAATTTAGAATGGTACGAGCATGGTAAATATCATTCATCAATTCCATTCCAATTTAGGTATAAGCTGCAAGACAACGTGTGGGTGGAGAAGAGGACTGAAAGGGTAGCTGATGTCTTGGGTCTTACTCTAAAGTAACAGACTCTTATTAATTCTTAAGCCAACAGTCTGGTTATCCAACAACAATTGAGGGAGATGAATGGCCAGATCAACAGAATGCAGAATCAACTTAATGATGTGCAGCTACTACTAAGAAGCCTTATTGAATCCCTTAAAGAATATTTTTGATAAAACACATACTCTTTTTAAAGTTTTCTGTTAATCATTTTGTTTTGTGATATTATGAATATTTTTTTTTTGGTTATGCATGTTCATGATTATACACTTGCATTTTTGTGCTATTCTAACTCTTCTTGCTTTATGGTTATTTTCCTTGATTATTTCCCCTTCTTTTTGATAATGACAAAGGGGGAGAGTAGAAGGAGATATATTTTTGCTTTGATAATTTTGAAATGTTAAATATGTTGATAAATTTGTTGATTGATTGATGAAGTTGTCTATGCTAATTGAAATGCTAAAATCTATTGAAATGATATATTTTGCTAACTGTTGAAATGCTCTAGTGTTTTGAAATCTATGATATACTCTGCCTGTGATAGATAATTGATATTCATATGTTTACATCTAAGTTATCTTTCAACAAACGATAGGTTCCTTACTTAAAGGTAGTAAGAAAGCCTTTTTCTAATCATGACTATGAATAAGTAAGGACATGTAAAGATTACAGGTATTTCTCGAAATCTTTTTCAGTTATTTGAATTTTTGAAAAATATATATATTATTGCATGTCATCATCAAAAAGGAGGAGATTGTTAGCTCAAGGTTTTTAAATTATTGATTTTGATGATAAAAATCAATAAATATTTAGTTACGTTTCAAATTTTAAAATTATTGGATTTATCCTGAAAGATAACGATATACAAAAGGTTATATAACTTAGTTATCTCTTTAAATAAAAAACATGTTTTCCCATTTTACAGGGATCAATTTAACAAACTCACTATGATATTAAGAAATAGTTTCGACAAATTTGGAATGGATAAACTCCTATCATTTTGCAGGCTCCTCTCGTTTTTAATTCTTAACAGGCTCCTTTCATTTTAACTTTTAACAAGCTTTTATTGTTTATATAAATTTATAATAACTTGAAAAAATTCAAGTCACACACAATTTACCCCCTCTTGCATGTGTTTGCTTTATCAAGTGACGCCTTAATCAAAAACCAGACACAAAAATATGACTACATATTACAAATCATGCATAATCATATTATAAAATCATGAATCGAACCTTCAAATCCATCAATCAGTGAAACAATGATTTACCACAATCATCATGAAGTGTTTCAACCATTCTTCTTCTATACAAATGCTTGGAATAACGAAAATAATAATGAAAAACATAAATCAACTTCGAAGAACATGAATATCAACTAAACACATATTGTATAAAAACCTAACTATAAATATCACTTACTCGCACAAATGTACTTTGTATTTTCCTATTGTGAATTCTCATGGTTTATTAGTCCAAGTCCAGTCTTCAATCAATAGAGTTCTGTCATGAATGCTTGAAATTAGTTTAGAAAGGTTAAAGTCTATGACCATTAAAATTGAACACTTGAAATATTGCTAAAATTTTAAATTTTACATTACACTATGGGGAAAATAATAGTAACAATGAAAGGTCTCAACGAGAATGTAAGCTATGTGAAATTAAACAAAGTCGTGAATAGTATATAGGATTTTTTGACCAACATTAAACTCCTTCCTAAAGATTATCTTGTTATGGAAAACCTTTTACTTTTCTATGTAAATCCTTGCACTCTCATAGGTATTATTGCGAATTTCCTCCAATTCTTTTGAATGCAACTTCCTATGCTTTCCACTTTCATCCATCTTATATTGAAATTTAATATTGTTTTCTTATTGGATTAAAAGGTGGCATGATTTTCTAAATATCAACTAATAAGGTGACAAACTAATGTGTGTCTTATATTTACTACTATACCTCTATAGTGCATCATCCAAATGCAAAATCCAGTTTATTCTACTTAGATTAACTACTCTAATGAGGGATTTGATCTCTATATTTGACACTTCCACTTGTCCACTAGTTTATTGACGATAGACATTTAATACCTTTTGAGTCTTATAGTACTTTCTCAATAAAGCCTCTATAATTCGATTGTAAAAGTGAGCGCCTCAATCACTTATTATAACTTTTAGATTTTCAAACCTAAAGAATACGTTAAACTTGATAAAATCTGTAATAACTTTATAATCATCAATCCTTGTGACTTTACCTTCCTCCCATTTTGAGACATCCTTATTGATGATCTTATGTCTCTATATGCATATGTGGGCTTAGTAACCCTTAATATGCTTCTACATTCTTTCTATATTACTTTTAGATGTGAAGTGCTTATAAGAAATTTGTTAAATATGAATAGGGCTTTCCTTGGTTTTCCATTATTAAAGTTGGTTAAGTCTATAAAGAAGTGATCCAAGATGATGGACTTTCCAAAGAAGGTTGAGCTATAAGGAAAGCTTCCCATCCATTCATTATTAAACAAAGCACTATTTAACTTCTTCTTTATTGTCCAAGCCTCTTATTTATTTTTCTAGGTGAAGAATTCGCCTTCAAATCTTAAATCTCTTACCTTAATTCTTTCTACACATTCTCTTAAATCATCATTTAGATGACTTTACTTTCTCCTCAAGCTATTAGCTTCGCGAGAAAACATTATGTTGTTAGAGTCCCCCACTATAATGTAAGGGAGCTAATTCTTAGCTTTAATTTCCTATATTTCATTCCAAAAGCTACTTATTTGGAATGCTAAGTTTGCTGCTAGAAAATAGACACATTGAATTGTATATGGTTATTAACCATGACTATTATAAATGAATTACTTGATTAGTTAAGTAGGATTGCTAAACAAGTATTATATTATTCTCAAAAGATACGATGATTCTACCATTATAATGGTGTCAGTGATTTGAGAACCTTAATTCTCTCCTTAAAACCATAAGGCATTCCCTTTATAATTCTCCTTTATTTTGGTTTATAATAAGGCTATAATATATAGCCTTTTCTTTAACAATATATCCTTACTACTATTTTTTATTTGGTTTATTATGCCCCCTTACATTCAATATTAAAAAGGAATTTAGTGGGAGAATAAGAGGGAATTGCATGGCTCTTATTGCCTTTCTCATAAGACTATTCTTACCTATGACTTCCTCCTTCTCACTACCATTTAACATTTCTTTAATAATATAAGTTGGCTTTTAGTTTGTCAAAGGAATTGACAAGGTCATTGTATTACTGAAAGGAGACTTTTCAGAGTTCAAAAAAGTCCCTTCAATCTAGATGTTAATGTGTATAAGACCATTTTAAGAAACTTCCACTATAATAGACATCTCTTCTTTATGTTTTTTTCCCACTCTTCTTTGTAATTTCATCTGAGCCCTAATCAGTTCCCTCTCCTTTTTATTCACTGCCTCTTTTAATGTCATTCTTGGAGCCATTATTCATTAGTTCTTTTGCACTTCCTAATATAATGATTCAATTGGTTAGTCTTTATTCCTTCTTTTTTGGTTTTTGTAGTTTCCATTGATAAGAGATTGAAATCGCTGCAAGTTACCTTCTTACTTCATCATTAATTTTCATAATTTTTAAGGTTTTTGGAATCTTCTTTTCCTTCTCCACTTCTACACATATCCTTACATATCCTATCCTTTTTAGTTAAGCTACCTAAGTATCAAGGAAAATTGGTTTTCCCAAGGAACTTGCTATATAGCTTAGACCTATTATGGTAAATATTACAAGGTTATTGACTAGGCTTCCATTTCTGTATAAAGAATGATTTTCTAGATATATCCTATAACTCTAGCACCTAAATCTTCTAACATCTTGTTTCTAAACTAAAGTTGAAGATGAAGAATTTCTCTTCATTTATAAAAGTTTTCTCAAGGCCAAATTTTTACCCATTTTCTCTCTACCCATAACTCTACTAGAGGGAATGAAGGAAATTTGTCTTTGAAGCATATAACTAGAGTAGTAGACCACCTTTTAGCTCCTACTTGTAGTAGTTCTAGAGGGGGAGAGACCACGTGCACTTCACCTATGACAGCTTGAGGAAAAAAGTCAAGCTTTCCTTATTGACTTGGTTCACCATCAAATGCATTCCAAGTTATAATACTAGAAACCAAGGTGGTTTCAATTGCCAGAGCTCCTTTGCCTCTTGTAGTTAAAGGAAGAAAAACTTCAGCTCTGGAAGCAGGCTCTATATTTTCACTATAGTTTAAGCGAGTAAGTAAGTTAGAAACTAAATTTGGAGAAGAAGTTGGAAGGAGTAAAAGTTGTTGCCTATTGCATGTTTCCTTAGTTGTAATATCTAATGCTAAAGGCCAAAGTCGAAATTTAATCAATTCAAACAATGAACATCTTCACATGCTAACAACCCAAATTAGTACCTGTCAGAAAAATGACCATGACCTCAAAAATAGACTAATTAATTATAATAAGAATCAAAGAAAAGATTGGCAATTTATGGCGACATTTTCTGTTGCCTTTGAGGCTCCAAATTGAGGGATAACATTGTATTAAGTCATCCATGAAAGTAATCAATCTGCATGTAACAAAACATGTTAACTTAGATCAGTCACGGGTTCAGATCATCTGTTCCCGTTACTCTGTGCTTCTCATCTTCCATAAGTATCCATCCATCTAATTTTTGTAGGTCTCATTTATTAAATGAATAGATGCTCATATAATAAGGTAGGCACAGGACAACAAGAACAGGTGATCTGTTTCAATCACACTCACACACCATACAAAGTTCATTCCTTCATCCACGTGCCCACGAGTAACACGCAGCCCATTTTCCAGTACAAACTGGTCAAATTCTTTCATCCACCGCCCATAACATAACATGGATCTCAATCAAAAATTGAAACCAGAAGTTGCAATACTTTCACAAGTGACCTTACCCCAATATGTTTTACATGGAATATGTGCTGAATCCAGCTGCAAAATAAAAAAACAAAACACGATGATCACAAATTGTTAAGGTAATGTGTTCTATTAGCATCTCACGTATATTAATTTCAGAATCCCATAATTACTTTCACAGACTATCTTTGATGCCGAAACTTCAATATGCAGTGATTAGTGAAGAAAGATATCAACTACAAGACAGTACAAAAAGAATTGCTGTGTTATACAAAATGCAAAATATGGGACAAGAAGTCTTGTGATAAAAGCGTATTATATAAGCACAGGACTTATGGTATATGATATGGTTTAGTATTGATCCGGATCTGACCAACATCTTTAAAATTCCTACAACCATTTTGCATTACAGAACCCAAGAAGACTCACACCTAACTTGACCAAACGAAGGGAACTGTCTTGTCTTTTGCCACTATTGCATTCAAATAATATCGGCTATAGTTTATACTGCGTCAGTATAACATCTACATCATGACTGGTCTCTTTGTTCATTCTTCCATGAATTCTTTGCAGCTTCAGCTGATGAACCACTAGGATCACCCTCCCCCTTTGGTTTTGAGAAGAAAGGATCCCATTCATGACCCCCAACTTCCCGTTGTCCCTCGTCTAACAACGCATATTTCCAACTGTTCTCTTCAATAAAATTATCATATTCAGTTCGCCCCTCAATAATATTCTTCCTCAACCTTGTAACTTTGTCAATCACTGCCTGTACAGCAACATCAAAAGCATCTCTAAATGTTTCCAACTTCGAGCGAGGATCAGCATATATAAGCCCTGGGATGAGACCTATAACTGTCTCCCTCATGATTTTCACCTGCTGGGGCGATATCTGACTAAGGCGTTCCTCTATGCTCACATTTCTTTTGTGAATATCATCCTCCGGAATGAACACTGAATAGGTGGTATAATTCCTAGGAAGATGCCAAGTATATTGTGTGTATGCCGATCCAGGATGGAAGAAGACTGGAATACAGCCAGCTAACATTGAATCAAAAGCTGACCTTCGTGTATATGAATCACCCTGAGGTTGCAAGCAAAAAAGTGAGCTTTGAAACATCTGCATTATGCTGCTGGGAGAATGACACTTGCTTTCTCCAAAATCACACTCCAGCAGTTTGCAAACTTTTGAGTTTTTGCACTGATCAATGATCTGCCCCCTAATTGACTTTGGGTTATCTGGTCGAGGTGCCCCAGCAAAGGAGAAGAGCCATTTCCTCTCTAGTTTCCTCATACGGTCTTGCCAAATGAAAACATCAGCATCCTTTGCAGGATGGAAGTATGTGGGGTAGGGAATTCCAAAGTCATTGGCATTCCATGGACTAGATTCAACCACAAGCATTGACATATTTTTTGCAGCAGGCAGAAACAAGAGTTTGTTACCCCAGTCAGATTCTTCATCAGACAGTCTCCTAAAATCCCATGTTATCCTCCCTGCCACCAGAAAATGATCCCTGCCATTCATGATCCCCCACTCAGGCAATTTCATAAGCCAATCAACCAAATCAAGCGAAGCAGCATCCCTTGTCGAAATATTGTATCCCCAAAGATACCTGGCGATGTCAAACCCTGCATAGAATGGCACAAAAATTGCTCCAGCAAGTGATGAATCATTTGTCAGGCACTCATACTGCTTCATTCTATTGCTGAATATCACATCCACAGCAAACTGGTTGGTGGCGTACCAACCAGTATTTGAAAACACCCCTTCAACATTCTCCAGTGGAGGACCCATCCCAGCATTACTTGTAAACTTACACATGTTTGTCCAAAGACTCAAACTTTTACACTCCTTTATCATGTCCTCATTAAACCTGGGAGGCAAATCGTGGACATAGATATACCTTCCTCCACATGGATCGCTCTTGTTGTCTATGGTTCTCAACGCTTTAATAAACGGGAAATAATCAGTCTTCTTTTGACTACTGCTAGTACTGCTACTACTACTAATAGGAACAGTTATAGCAGGGATGTTCGTCAGATGAGCATTCGCTACATGAGAAGGGGTTTTTGGCTCAGTGCTTACAGGATTGGGTTCTAGTTTAACAGAATCCTCAACAGTTCCACTACCCAACACAACGAAATGGAAGTAAAGCAATAGAATCCAAAAAAAAGCAGAGAGTGAAGCCAACAAGCAAACACGGTTCTGTTGATTTTTGCCTGACCCCTTTTCCATTTGCTCAAGACGTACAGTTGCCGCAGAGCGGCGTCTCGTCAGAGCCCCCAAATCCAGGATTAATCACTCCCCACTTCCATACAGCACTAGCCCACTTCCAAAATCAAATATTTTGATCCAGTAACAACAAAACTAAACTGAAAATAGGCAAACTTGTACACCCACAAGCCCCCAAAGCAGAGAGATAGAGAGACTAACAGCTTTCAAAGCTGGACCAGAGATTGCAAGCACAAATACCGTGAACAAATGTTTATGGAAAAGAAATGCGTTGATACTTTGAGAAATGAATGAAAAGAAATCAACCTAAATATCGCAATCCGAATACAGGATATCTCGAGTCGTGGCCAGAGATTGAAAAAAGACCGTTAAGATGGAAACTTTCAGCAAATGAAACGAGAGTTAAAAAAACCAAAAACAAAAATTGAAAAGACTGAAGAAGAGCCAATCGGCAGTAGAGATAGAAGAACTTACAGAAACTACAAATTGCGGGAACCTAGGAGGAGATGCAAAGATGCAAAGTGCCTTTCAAAAAAAAAAGAAGAGGAGATGCAAAGTGGACGCGTAAAAGAAGACGAAAACATATAAGAATTGTATGGAAGGCGCAAGTTAGGAAGAGTGCGCAGGGTATTGTCTGTTGTCGGTAGCTGGTGGTGCCACGTGGGACATGTTGATGTGGGTCTAGATTGGTAAAAGAAAAGAGAATTGTATTGGTAAGATTTATTTTACTAGTAATTCAACTTGAGCTCACGTTGTATTGATCCTCAATATGAAGAATTATATTATTTCTTATTTTGTAACAAATATTTGAAAGGTGAAGGAATCACTCAATTAAAGAAATATTTAACTGGGGTTAAAGGAGATGTGAAATTTTGTAAAAAGTGTAAGTCATAATATAAACTGACAAATGAAAACTTTGCTTGAAGAATATCATCAGGAAAAGGATAGAAGGGAGAGACTGAATTATGAAATTAGTAGTGGAAGTTCATTTGCTGATTTTCATGATGATAGTAGAAATGTTAAAAGTGGTAGTGTTCCTACCCAGCAAGAAATGAATGTTACACCTAGATTTGATGTTAGGAAAAGAATAAGGCAGATGATGAATTTTGCACCACTAACAACTCATGGTACTCAGCTTTCAATTCGTAATGCCATGCAATCAAGCGATGCGACTCACAATATAGATATGACATCTAGATGGCGAAATGATACAAGTGCAACATTCAATGCTTTCTAATCTTACTATTATTAGCTTATGGTTGATGCTATAGCTTTTTACGGTCAGGGATTCAAAGCTTCTTCCATGGATGACTACAAAGGTAAACTTTTGAGATGCTTAGTTTCCAAAATTAAAAGTTATTTGGAAGAAAGAAGAATGGATTAAGTTACTTATGAGTGTTCCATCATGTGTGATGGTTGGACAAATAGGAGACATAAGCCTATTATTAATTTTCTGATTTATTCTATAAAAGGTTCAATATTTTTGAAGTCTATTTATGTATCTGGTCTTGTTAGGAATGCTAATATTTTATTTGAGATATTTAATGAAGTTGTGAATGAATTAGGGCCATAAAATATTGTTTAGTTCATTAATGACAACAATTTCGCTTATAAAGCAATGGGAAAAAGGTTACAAAATAAGTATTTTTTTCTAGACTCCTTATGCTTTACATTGCATTAACTTAATGCTGAAAAATATAGGAGATGCTAGGTATTTTCTTATTATTGATGAGACTGTGCAGAAAGCTAAAAAGATGACCAAATTCATCTATAATCATGTATAGATGTTGAATTTAATAAGAAAGGATTTTATTAATAGTAGGTAGTTGTGTCATCTTGTTATGACAAGATTTGCAACGAATTTCTTATCTCTTTAATGTTTTATTATGATTAAGAAATAATTGAGACAAATGTTTACAAGTGGTAAGTGAGTTGCATTTCAACGTGCTAGGTCTAATGCTAGAATGGAGATTTCCATGATTATACTTGAAGATACTGAATTTTGGTCTCAATGTCAATTTATTATCCAAGCTGGTGAGCCTTTGATAAGGATGCTTCATTTAGCTGATAGTAATAAAAAGGCAATAATGAGTAATCTTCTTGATGTCATGGAGAGGGTGAAGGAAGCAATTAAGGCTAATTTGGAAAATAAGCCTTCTTTGTACACATCTTATCTTGCCATCATTAATGATAGATGAGAAAGACAACTTATTATCTATTATTTGCAGTTGCGAGCATTTTTTAATCCTATTGTCTATTTTAGACCAGGTTTTACAAAAAATCTAAAGTTAATAGGCGAATGTTATTAACTATTACAACAGTTGTTACCCATAGGATGATGCAAGATATCCTAAGCTCATAAATAGAGTTTTATAAGCAGTCTTTTGGAGATTTTGGGATGCCAATTGTTATTCGATAAAAAGCAAAACTTTTTCCAAGGATTAGCTTTTTCCCTTTTCTTACTTGTTGAAAATTAATTATCACTTTATTTTGTTTAAAACACTACTTTTGTTATCTTACAATTTACAGTTTCTTGGTGAAATCAATTTGGAATAGGTGTTCCAGTATTACAAATGTTTGTAATTCAAAATTTAAGTCAAAGTGTGAGTGCAACAAGTTGTAAAGAAACTAGAGCACATTTAAATTTATCTATTCCAAGAAAGGGAATAAATTAAAGCACAAGAGATTGAATGACTTGGTCTTTATTTGTTACAATTTAAAGCTTCAAGAAAGGTACGTTATTATCATTATTAATTTAGATATAATTTCTTATAATTTTTTAATAATTAAATTTTATTGTTTACTAGGACTCTTAATAGAACATGTAGTTGAATAGATCCAATTTGCATTAATAATATTGATCTTTTGGCGGATTGAGTTTTTGAGGAACTGTGTTTGGTAGATTTGAGTGATTTAGAAGATAATCTTGGATGAGAAAGCATTGACATGTCATTTGGTGCATTGAATTTGAATGATAATAATGATTAGGCTCTTCTCAATGATGAGAATTTTGTATCAAATGATAATTAGGATCGGTATAGTTATAGGGGGTATCCTCTTGTAGACCAATGAATAAAGTTCCAGGTTTTTGTTTCTCTTCTCCTTTTAATTTTACTTATATTATATATATAAATATGTTAAATTCTATATATACTACGTAATTGTAAATGTTTTTATTTCAAGTTTAATTTTTACTTAGTTGTTTCCTCGTCACGAATTCTTATTGAGAATTATAATGGTTAGAGAGTTAAAGATATTTATTGTTCCTTTTATTTGATATTTTGATGTAATTATTATTTATTATATGATGAAATTGTAATATTTTAAATACTTTATATTGTTCTTAATTTTGTATTTGTATGATGATTGTCTTTTTCTCATATTAATTGTGGTTATTATTTATATGTGAAATATTTGAAAATTATTGTTAATAAAAATAAATAAATTGTTGTTATTTTAAATTTTTATTAATATGATTTTTAGAGGCATAGTTGATGTAAAATTATAAAGTATACAGTACAATATATTAATGTATTATTTTGCAAATCTTAAAAAAATTCAGAGATTATTTCATAAATTTAAAAAATTACCTAAAACGGTGCCCAGTATGAACCGATACTGGTATAATACTATATCAAAACTCAATCTAGTACAAGGGTCAATACTATATTCATAACATTTGGAAGATGCTACGGTGGACGTTGGGTAAAGAGATAATTTCATGAAACAACAATAAGGAGATGAATTAAAGGTAATTAATATTATTAAAAATTTAAGAGAAAAAAGGCTTAGGTGATTTGGACATATTAAGAAGAGACACTTAGATATTCCAATAAAAAAATGTGAGAAGATTGTACTTAGAAACTATAAGAGAAATAAAAAAAAAGTCTAAGAAGAATTGAGGAAGACAATCAAGAATGATATGGACATAGTCCAAAATAGAAAACTTTAAGGTGATAAGATACAAATAAAGGATCTCTCATAAAAAAATCTTGATTGTTTCATATGTCTTTTAGCATTTTTCTCTTTATTATTTATTATGTATTTTATCTATTGATTTATATTTTATATTTTATTCATATTTTTTAATGTGGGTCACCAGTACGAGAGACGATTACGAAACGAGAGCTGACAGAAAGTCGAGGAATCAAGATAGCCTGGACAAACGCATTGCAAGGAAGGATCCATCAAGAGTCAAGTCCATTTTCTAAACTAAATCTAGCTGGTTTCCTTCTTTCCTGTCCCTGTGAATGTGCTTTTCAGTGTAACAAAAAACAAATTGCGTTCATACAAAGGTTTCGAGTGTAAATTTATAAGACGGTTAAATACGTCAGTTGTCAAAAAATTTTAAAGGTTACAATTTGTATTTTAAAATATTCTCACAATCTATTTTATTATCATCAGCATAAATAAAAAATCATATTATAAATCTTAAATGGAAAAATGGGAGCAACGAAGTCCACAATAGAAATCCATAATTTGTTTGAAAAATGGAGAGTTAGCTTCTTCAAACTTCTCTCAATTACAGTAAAAATGATAAAAGCTATATTGTTAGGATGAAAGGCTAAATGAAAGATTCCTAACCTCCACTCAATATTTTTTTTGTATGACGTTGGTTCCATTAAGGTATAAAAGATTGTAATTAACTGTCTTTTTAGTTTTTTCTCATCTCATCATTATAGTTATATATGCTCTCCTTGCCCCTAGCATTATCTTAACAAATACTTTTGACCATAACCATGGGAATAAGGGATGTATGTTATCAAAGAAAAGGGAATCCTTGCTTCCTGACCCTAACTGTCACCTCCTTATTGAATTATCAATCTTAATGGTACTCCACTCTTATTATTAATTAATCATCATAAGCTTGTGATCTTCTCTCACAAAGGATGTCACCAAGAACATGTCAAGCCACCTTGCCTTGCCATGTTTTTATTATGACTTATATGTGAATTCAAATACACTATGTAACCCTTAAACAAAATATAGTCTGTGTTTGACTTTGTAATGCTCCGATGAGCTTGCCTTATTGGGAAACAAATGGAGTTTCATTTCTCATCACTCTCACTATTTTAATGGTAAAGTGATGAATGGAAATGATCCTACTTTAATTTCTATCTTATAGCTCTTTAGCTCTAGCCAACTTTTGCATTTACATTATACCTCAGTTATGTTCCCTTTCTCCTTCATTATCTCTATTAGATATGCTGCTAATATCATCTATCAAAGGAATCTTCTTTAGAATGACTTGGTGAACTTACATGCCTCAATTAATATGATATAGCTACCTGTTGGTGATTTTAATTGTATTCTCAAATTTAAAGAAGTTGATAGACTCAATATTACAATGAACACAAATTATAACAAGCTTTCCTCTATTACTGCCAGGCTGGAATCACTAATCTTAGCTTTAGTGGGAATCTTTTTATTTGGCCTAATAAGCATAATGGATTTAGCTTTAAACAAACTTAATAGAGTTCTCATCAATTCTTGGTTAGATAAGTTTCCTACAATCTGGGATCACTTTGGCACTCACTTATTTTCTGATCACTCCATAATTAAGTTTCAAGGTTTGTTTATCAACTCAACTTGTAAATATCCATTTATATTTATAATCTCATGACTTTGGTGGATGGATTGTAAGAAGATGTAAGAAAGAGAATCAATGCACACATTCATGGGTGTAAGGCATATCAACTTGTTAAGAAAATTAAGAAGGTGAAGGAGGAACCCAAATGTCTAAAAAGTGTCTCCTGTCCAGTTGCTGAAATGTAACTTAAGAATGCCAAGAATAACTCCTAAACTATCAGGCTAAAATATACAACTCCCCTTATAATGCTAAACTTAGAGTTCTAGAGGATCTTGCTTTAAAGGACTATTTTATTGCTCTTTCTTGCCATAATTCATTCCTTAGGCAAAAGGCTAGATTACTCTAGCTCAAGGATGGGGACAAGTTTACTAGATTCTTCTTCAATAACCTCCTAGAGAAAGACTGACAAGATAAATGTACTACTGGACATTAAAGGTAACCCTCATAAGGATTAAGCCTCTATGAAGGATATTGCCTTTAATTTTTATAAAATGTCGTTAGAAACCTCCTCTTTTTGCTTCTCTTCTATTCAGGACATCAAGGAATTCTTCTCATTTTGTATTGATCCTGAACTTTGATCTATGCTCATCAAACTAGTCTCTTGAAATGAAATAAAAAAGGTTATATTTATGCTTAAACGTGATAAAGCCCCTAGCCCAAACAATTTAAATGCGTACATTTTTCAAAACGCTTGGGAAATTATTGGTGGTTTAGTGATTGGTTATGTTAAAGAATTCTTTAATAGCTAAAATATGTTGAAGGAGTTGAACAAGACTTCTTGTGCTTAATCCCTAAAAAAAATATCCTAAGTTTATCTAAGACTTGTAGCTTGCTACAACTTGATATACAAAGTTATTGTTAAAAGTTTAGCTACCAGACTCAGGCAGATGCTGACTTCCATCACTAATTATTACCAGGATGCCTTCATTAATAGGAGAAGGATGGGGGATAATCTTTTACTTGTACATAAGCTTTTCAAGGATTACCATACAAACAATGCCATTAACAGTTGCTCTTTAAAAATGTAATTATATAAGGCATTCAATTCTTTAGAATAGGAGTTTATATTAAATTGTTTAAAGGCCTTCAATTTTTCAGACCTATTCATCTCATAGATCAAAGCTTATGTCACCACCATATTTGATAATTCCCTAATCAGTGGTGAACTAACCCCCCTCTTCATAGGCACTAAAGGCATTAGATAAGATGATCTACTGTCTTCTTACCTTTTCACCATTATTGTGGAATCCTTTATAGAATCACATAGAAGAACATTTCAAATTATGGTTCCTTCAAATATCATTATAAATGTAAAGGATTGAAGCTTTTCTATTTGTGTTATATTAATGATTTACTATACTTTTGCGACCAAAATCCACAATCTCTAGAAATTATCATAAATTCCCTTTAGATGTTCTCCTTTATGTTTAGTCCGCAAGTCAACTTCCGAAAAAGCAAACTAATGGTTTCTATTGGAGTTACAAATCTTAACACTCTTTAGAGGATATCAGGTATTCAATTCTACGAGTCGCCAATTATTTACCTTGGATTACCTATATTCCCTAAAAAGCCTAAATTATCTTATTGCAACATGATCATTAAGCTTACTAAAAAATGAATATTTGCATGGAAAAATTTTTTTCTTGCTCTAGCAGGTAGAGTTTAACTTATGAAAATTACATTATTTAACCTACACACTAGCTAGGGTTCACATATGATCCTTCCCAAAAGGGTAATCAAGGAGCTAGAAAGAATGATGAAAAGATTCCTTTGTAATAGTAACATTGGTAACTCCCATATAGCTAAGTTGAAATTGGCTAAGGTTTGCTCTCCCATTCATGAGGGAGGGTTAGGGTTAGTGTCCTTGAAGACTAATAATAGAATGCTTCTAGCTAAATAGATTTAGAGGCAGCTCACTGATAAGGAATTGACTTAGATTAGATAGGTACATTCCAATTATCTAAATAACAATAACTTTTGGAACTGAAAGAGAATGGAGCACAGTCTTATCCATTTATTAAAATTCTCCAAATGAGAGAATAAATTTGTCCAGTCATTATAATGCAAATAGGAAATGGGCAAGAAACCTGATTTTGGTTTGATAATTGGTGCATATTAGTACTTTATACCTTTGATTAGAGCTAAATTCTTTATATCTAAATTAGTTCTTAATTTAAAATTCATAGGAATCATTAGTAATAACACCTAGATGTGCTTTAATTGAGGGATGTCCCTCCTAATTTCTAACTTGCCTAACTATAGTTCTTTTCCCATAAACATTGACTTCCTAGTTTGGAAACTATATAACATTGGCATTTTCACTAAAGCCTCCTAGATGAACCAATTCAGAGGTCACTTTTCTAGAATCAGCTAGGATAAATTAGTTTGATACAACTTTTTTGTTCCTAAGGCCTCTGTTACTTGTTAGTGAGCAGCCTTGGGTAGGCTATATATAAAGGACAGGTGCATCTGCAATACTGACCACCTATGTGTATTGTGTAAAGCTAAACCTAAATTTATCTTGCACCTATTCTTTAAATGCATAGTTACAATTTCCATATGTTCTAGAATCTAATAGCTATTGAACATGAATTATGATAAGAATGACTAGCCTTAAATTGTCTTATGGGCAAGCTGTTTGTGAAATGATTCCTAGTCTAATTCCATATTATGCAGGACTATTGTTGAGTAAGTTTTAATTCTATAAAATCCTCAACATTCCTCAAGCGCACGGATCGTAAGCGTAGTAATTGAGGTGTCGGTCCCACGAGGAATTAACTAAATTAATTGAATCCTAATTTTATCTAAGGTCTAAAAATTGATGAAAAGGAAACTAAAACTAAACAGAAAATTAAGCAATTGAATATGGATTGATTGAAATGGAAATTTTGAAATTAACACAAATAGATTAAAATAGAGCACAACCACTTAACAATTGAGATATCGCAACAAGAAAAGATCAACCAATTATGGGAAGATGGGATTTATCTATCGTCATTTTGTTACCCTAATCATTTTTGATGTAATTAGTATCGGTCCTAGATCTCCGAAGGGTTGATTATTCTTTCTCAATATCTAATCATTAAACCTTAGTTAATAACCCCTAATTGAATCTAAAATTTTGATTTTGCAATTTCTCAATTAACAAAAATGGCCTACGTCTCCAATTAGTTCTTAAGTAATCTACTAGACAATTGGGTCCTCACACAAGATCTCTCTTTGCATAATTATCGATTTGATGTTTATGTGATCTATTAAGTTGTTAATTCTCATTACCCAACCTAATCATGTTCTACAAATTCAGTCTCTCGATTCATTACCAAAGTATGCAAAAACCATAAACATCATAATACCCAAACAATTTCATTAACATCAAAAGAAAACAGGTCACAAAATGATTCAAGAGTCAATCCCAAAGTTATAACATCCTTAAAAATATGTTCAACATCCTTACATCCAAATCATACATTAGATGAAATAAAGAACAAGAGGATTGTAGGAATAACTTGGAATGGATGACTGGAGTGGCTGGACAATAGCAACTCCTTCTTCTCTCTTCCTTGTCTTCTTTCCCAAAGTGGCAAATGGAGGCTCCCCCTCATTAGGGTCATTTTTTGTTGTTATATAGTTCTTTTACCATTTAGGGGAAAAAATAGGTTTTACCCAGGCCAAAAAGGCCAAAAAGACCCTCCAAAACTTAAAACAGAAGGAGATCCCTGAGAGGAGTCACTATTATGACCCTGTGAAAATTGGTTGGGAGACCTTCTATCATGACTGTGAAAGGCATTTCACGATCATGACCTTATTTCTTTTGTCCAAGCTTTCTCCAACTTCCTTCAATCTTCTTCATCTGAGTTCATACACTAACAAACACATTAAAACACCTCAAGCGCACAAAATTAAAGTCCAATATCATGCTCTAAACCACAAAACACTAACAAAACATATACACACCTTCACATTAACATAATTCTAAACCTAAACATGCATCTAATCAAAACCTACAAAAAAACTAAAACACTTTCTAAAACATAATGTAAACTACAAATATCAACATCCCCTTAAATTTTTGCTTGTCCTCAAGTATAAACAAACAAATACAATCTCAGACACACCAAATAATAACACTTACATTCATGTATATGCAATAATGTTACAATGACATCTAACTTCACAAAATTATTTTATCCTCAAACAACAATCAATTAAATTGTTCCAACATATTAACTTATGCAATCTGTGGCTAAGTACTTTGGATTGAATATACATACTAATCAAGACCTTAACATCATATTCATTCACCCTAAGCATCTGTACACACACATTGATAATTAGTAGTCAATCAAAAGTACAACTATCATTAAGTAGCTTTTTATGAAAATTCTTGCTATTTTCAAAGGTTGGTAGGATTTATTTATCGAAGCACCACTTTTCTTGATTTCCTTTAACATTAACCAATTCTTTTGACGTGAAGGTAAATATTTGTGATGAATATTTCTCGATTACTCAAGAATGTCACGCTTTATTGATAGGCTTGGTTAGAATGTTGTTCTAGCCTTTTGATGTGAAGGTAAACATTGTGATGAATATCTCCCAATTACTTAGCTATTTTACATTCTCAACTGACTACTAGCTCTATTTATAGCCTGAAGGCTAGCAAAATAGTTATTTATTAAAGTGACACTTTTTTTTCACAATTCACATAGCCTACTTCATTTCTTTTAGCTAATCATCCTCATGAAAGATTATTAATGATGCTGCTTATTCAATTGAATTATAATTATAAATGTATGTATCAAATTTCCTAAAGTGAACGAACTAACGTCATATCCTAATTAACATGCATATTCAAGCAAAGATACTTAAAACACAAATTTCACAAGCTAATATGTCTTTATAACTTAAAAGAATATGTTCAAAGCTAAACTAATTCCAACAAGTTATAGGCATTGACGCATTCACACAATTCACACTTATGCTACACACTATATCAACCTAAACAAAAATGATGTAGTGCATCATAACACTACTCAAAATAACTAAACTTACAACTATAATAGTGGTGAGTTTAGGTCGATCTCACAAAAAGTGTTTGGTTAGATTTTTTAAGAAAATAATCGATGTTTAGGTTATGGGGGTTTGGTTTGTTCAAATGAGAAAATAAAATGAAACTAAACCAATAAAAGCAAATTAAAATAAACAATCTAAAAATGATGAAAGTGATGAATTCGTTAGTGACCCAGTCATCGGTTCAATCTTCACCTACACACAGTTGAACATATTTCATTGAATTATTGTTCGTATACTTCTCCTAGCAACTATTAATCTTAAGTTAACAGCTCTGTTAACCTAAGTTTTCCCTTAGGTCTTGTTCAATTAAGAAGAGCTCGTTAATTAAACTTAGTTATTGAACATCCTAGAACAAGCTTTTTAGATTTAATTGGACAACTGTATTACGAGTTAGGAAAACAAATTAATTAAGGCAACAACTACACAAGCTCGAGTCATTTAACCTATATTATTGTAACATCCCGTTTCCATACAAAGGGATGAATTGTAGAAACGGGTACACGCGAGATCAATCGGAGAAAGTAAGAAAACACATCTCATGCTCATGCATTTGTGAACAGCGATTTTTGCACATGAAAAATATCTGTAAATGCATTCATGACATTTTCCCGGTACAACTGTGAATAAATGGGAATTTTGAAAAATAGGCTTTGAGTGTGTAAAAATTGTGTTGGAGAGGGTCATTAGGGTTTTGAGATTTTTAGAGAATTATAGAAATTTTCTGGGA
>JANQAP020000102.1:2923322-2938359 GCA_026874005.2 Erythroxylum coriaceum
CATCAGGGAACATTCACTCAAATAAAGAGTTTATAGTGATATCATCACTTTTAGATGTTTTACGGAGATTGGTGATTAAACTAACGCCAGTAGTTTGATGGACTAGCTACCCATCAAGTCTTAACACTAAGATTAGATCTTATGTGTTAATCATCATGTAGAGTGAAACAAGAGATCTAGAAGGAAAAACCAATATAAGGGCAAAACAGTAATTTTACTCTTTATTGTGCGGATGGCTATAATATGGTTCAAGATAGAGTTTGTGATTGGACATCGTTTTCTCATAATTTTAAGTAATTCAAGAGTTCAGTCAATTGTCTTTAGTAGAATGACATTTGTTTAATAATTCGAAATTAATTCTAGTGAGAATTAAATTAATTTCGGGCTTATTGGAGCTTGAATTATTTAAGTCCAATTAAATTGCCCACTTGGCTTCTAGGAAGGTTATCAAGGAAAGTAAGAAAAATAAACAAAGGTTATCAGAAAGATAATGCGATAGTTTGGAGAGAAATGGACGAATTGCATTCAGGTTAATAAGACCGAAATAATTTAATTAATAGTTAATTAAATTAGGTCTTAAGTCTATAATTAAATGTTGGGCTTACACTAATTAATTGTTAATTATAAGCCCAAAGGAACTTTTAAGATTGGGCTGAATTTTGATTTAATTAATTAGATTAATTGAATTAATTTTTTTAAAAAAGAGAGGCAAAATCGAATTCTATAAAGATGTAGGATTCGATTATGCTCTTTATTAAAGAATGAAATGGCTGGTTTTAAAGAAGAAAATGTCCTGCCCTTTTAGCATTCTTTTTATTAAAGAATGAAGTGGTGCATTTTTTATTGTTCTCTCCACTCTCTCCCAAAGCATTCGGTTATGCTTCTCATCATTAAATGGTCTTAATGGGTGTTTTTTTTAAACACCACACATGAACACATTTTGATGAAAGATAACGTCCAAATGTTAGCTTTGGAAGGTCTCATTTTCAATTAGCTTTGATCAAATGCTAAATGCAAGGTATGTGAATTTTGGAAAAGAACACTCTCTCCAAAACTGAACATGTGTTGGAGTGGTAGGTGGACAATTCATCTTTTAGCATTTGATGCTAAATGAACTTGGGTGGTCTTTTGTTCTCCTAGAGTTCTCTCTAGAAAACCATTCGGCCATAGAAAAATGAGAAGCTCTCCACCTGCTCTTTTTTAGCCGAATATAGAAAAGAAAGATCTCCATTAATTTTTCTTCTCCTTTCCCATAAAAGGATTTTGATAACCAAGTTTTCCAAGGAGAACAAGTGGTAGATTGGATTGGTTGAGGACACATTAGTGAGGAGTCAAAGCTGTAATAAGGAGTCAGTAATAATCCAATCTTGTTCTTATTTTTCTTATTTTCTTAATGCCGTATCATGTTTGGATTAAAAGCAGGTTGATTTGATGTTTATGCTTCTACTATATTTTGATTTTGAAAAAAGTTTTTGAAATCTACTGTTTAGCCAAACCAAGCATGCTTTTGTTTTCGATCCAATAATTATGATGTTAAAAAAAAATTTCTTATTTTTGGATGATTTGTATAGGAATTGATACTCAGTGTGAGCTATATTTTATTTATAGGCCTTGTTTAACTTTTCAATGAAGAAGAAATGAATTCGAATAAGTGGGGCAAAGTTATAGAAGTTTTGACATGAATTTAGATGAACACAAGTTGAACATGGACCCATGTTTAGAAAACATGTCAAACATAACCTTAGTTTAGCTCCTTAATGAAGAAGGAGTGAACTTAAACAAATTGGAGCTAAATTAGACAAGTTTTGACATGAATTTTATATGAACACATGTTGAACATAGATCTATATCCAAAAAATAGGTCAAATATGGCACTATGTTCTTTCTTGTGTAAGTTACTAGTTTATTCTATTTCTCAGGGAATTTGCTACATAAAAAAATGGCCTAAACATAAACACATGTTCTTAACATAAACCCTTAGATGAAAGATTGAAGAGATACTAAACCAACATAAGGCTAACACAAGTCAGTGTTGGATATCTATAATGGAAGTAATTTTTTGTAAATTAGGATTTTCTACAAGTATGAAGAACATGAGACTAACCTATGTTAGACAATAATCTTTGAAGATTTTAGGGTTTTATAGGAATAAAAGGAGCTTTTGGGGAAATAAGTAAGATGAGAATAGAGAGAATTCACAAGCAAAAAAATTAAAGAATATTAGGAAAAGAATTAAGAAATTTTAAAAGAATGAGAGGGATTTCATCAAGATTCAACTAAAAAACATTAAGATTTTAAGACCTATAAGAATGATTTTGTAATCTTTTTTTCTTTCTAGATGTTTTTGGATTTCTTTATCTTAGTATGAACTTAATTGGGATAGATTTAGATGGAATGGACCCTAAAAATATTGTTTTGGATTTATTTATTGATTTCATAAAAGACCTAAGTTGTCATTTCAATTATTTATAATTAATATTTATGATTTAATTAGCATTTGATTCAATTTGAAATATCATATATAAGAATTAATAATTTATATATATGAATAAATCATGACATGAATAATAAAAATTCTATTGAATCCTAGAGATATAACCATATGAATCTTTTAGGTTATAGCCAAATCCATCGTGGGAATTCACAGAAGAAGTTAATTCATTCTTAAGGACTTTGATTATAAAGGGATTTCAACTAACTAACTTAAGGATAAGGGTTATATTGCTTGAGAAAAAACAAGATTGTATCTTTAAAATTCATACAAATCTAAGAAATTAGGGCCAATCATTAAATCTTTTTTTAGAATGTAAATATTCATTAGAAGTTGATAAATGTATTAGTTTACAATAAAATCCAATATCATCATATGAAATAAAATTTAGCATTTTTAAAATTTTAATTTTATTTTACTTCTTGAATTGACAATGCATTACTGCCATAACATGACTTTGTTGCCTTTCCTTTATCATCATATTATTACTACCATGTATTAGCCTTGTAAGTTTTCAGCTATCCTTGTTTTGTCTTCCATCTACACTTCTTGACTTGGTTTTTGCTTACCACTATCCATCCACTTATTTGAGGGTGATCTTCAAGTTACTCCTAGATTCTCCATGGAACTTCTAGTAGTGCACTCTATTCTACACCATTACAGAACAAGTGTTAAGCTTCCTCCTTTTCTGAAATTTTTAATTCAACACATATTTGTCACTTTCTTGTTAACCAATCATTTTATGTTTTATGATTCTGTTCCTATGGTTGTGCACCTATATTTGGCTTTTCTCCCAAGCTTTAAGAGCTTCCTTCTGCTTTGCTTGGACATCAGGTGTGTTACCTCACCCTTCCTTCTGGATAGTTTTACTCTCAGTATGCATGATAATTATAGTTTATATTCTAGATCCAAGTGTCTGTTCAATTATCGCCCTTATATGGTGCTAGATACCTCCAGCTTTTGCTAGCCTTAATCCTATAATAATTGGACTCCTTATTTAGAATAAGTTATTTCGTTATCCTATAGGTAACTTTCTCTATTACCATCTCCATTGAGCTATCATTTTTATTAAAGCATTTATTATTTCTTTCCATCCACAACAATTGTAAACATAGTTAAGCACTAATTATATATGTTACATTGTTGTTCCTAGTGTTGTGTCTGTCATCTTGTATAAACTGAATTATCTCCAAGAGTTTGTTAATGGTGCATTATCAAAGGCAGAGATCCTTAGCGTGATTCCACACTCTTATGAAAGCTCATATTCAAAAAATAATTAGGTAATTGATTCCAAGCCATCCTTGTAAAGAGAGAAAGTACTAAGTAGATTTATGAATGTTAGTCCAACCAAAGTACAAAGATTGCTTCCCAGCCATAGTAGGAAAGAGGTTATTTGCATAAGGCATCTGTCTCATATTAACTTGGTTAATCTGGTCTTAGATAATCCAATCCCTACAAGCTTTGTTAATGAACTTTCTGCTAGCACAATTCTTCCATCTATAGTGATCTGCTTGGTTATAATTTAGGTAATATCGAGGAAGCCATTATACCTTCCCTCTTAAGTATTTATCCCATTGGCCCTCATTTATCCATCTTTTTATTTTAGATATTGTTTTCTTTTAACATTTTTTTTAAAAAAATTTCTTGTAGTTATATTAGCTAGGGGTGGTTGCATACTTTTGGACCTCCCTAGACCTTGCTTCTCAGTGATATTCCTATTGGGATGTTATTGTTGTTATTATTATAGTGAGATTGTTTCATTATTAACTACTTTACAACTAATATTTTGTTTGAAGGATTCCATCATTTTAAGTAGTTGGTTTAAGAAATATAAATTGTTTAGTTTATTAACTAGTCCCTATAAGCTTTTCCCCTTTAAGAAATAACTATGCATGCACTTTACCTAAGTGGTCTTCATCCACTAAAACCTTGCATAATCTCTTCCTTAGCAATACTTTGTTGCTTATGTTAATTGGGGTTATTACTAGACCACTTTCAGCAATTGTTTTACACACTTTCTTCTAGCTAACCTTAGCATTTGATCCTCCCCTATTGCTGTTTCCCTATTGAGATCTTCATAATCCTTTCCAAGGTTTTAACTAATTTTTTGGAAATGAAAATGCGTGAGGTCCAGTAGATATGCATAGAGTTTAAGATATTTTTTTATCAAATTATAATCTAATTCTATATAAAAGAGCTATATTTATCAAACTTTCGAACCTATTTTATTTCTTCTTTATAAGTGGAAGGCATTTATGAAATGCAATCGTCTTATAGATAAGAGGCAACCCTAAATAAATGAATAAGAGTTGCTTTGTTTCCAATACAGAGATTTCTGAGAGTCTTTTAGCATTTAGATAAGCACCAGCGGAGAGGATTAGATGGTTTTTGTTCTTATTGATCCCCAATACAGAGTGCTATAAAAAAGTTTTAAGAGTAGACATTAACAAGTTCACAGAGTCAGGATGAGCCTTACAAAAAAGTCAAAGATCATTCTCAAAACATAGGTTGAATATTTCCTGTTTCTTACGTTTACTATAGAATCTAAAGTTGTAACCCATAGAGATTTTATAAGAGTATAGTCTGGTGAGAGCTTTCATGAAAAGTATAAATAGGTAAGGGGAAAGTGGATCCCTTTGTAAGTCACATAACTCTGTTAAATAATTTTATTAGTTCTCCATTGAATAACACACTAACAGAAGTAGAGGTGATGCTTGATTTAACCAATCCTTTAAATTTGTTAGCAAGCTTAAAAACTTCTAGTAATTGAAGGATAAAGTCCCACATGATATAATCAAAGATGATACTAAAATTGATCTCTATTACATAATTTTTTAGAGAGTTTTTCCTTACATAGCCCTTGGGGGATTCCTGAACAATGAGTACATTATTATAAGAATTGCTTCAGCTCCCCCCCAAAGAATCTCCACCGAAGACTTAAGTACCTTTCTCATTCTATTTAACAACATTTTAGAGATGATTTTATATAGGAAATTACAACATGATATGGTTCTATAATTACTAAAAGAATTAGGATTAGGGATTCTAGGGGCTAAGCAAATTAAGTTTATATTAATTTCTTTAAGCATCTCTCCTTTGTCTATAAATTTGATTATTGTTTTACTTATAATATCCTTCCCTTTATGCCTAGTTTGTAAATTGAAATATACATTGAATCCATCAAGGACAAAATCTTTATAGGAATTCACTCTAAACACCACTCTCTCCATTTACAAGGCATTAAATGGACTGTTCAACAGATTTAGATCCTCCCTTTGAAGTTGTATATTGATAAAAGGCCTAAGGAATTGGATAAAAGAATTTGTCTCATGTAGGGAACTGATTGATTTCTTAGAGAAAATAAAATCTTCCTCTACTAAAGCAGCTGAATTGGTATTTGTAGACCACATTGAGATCTTATAAAAGTAATTTTATTAGTATTATTCTTAGAAAGGATCGAGTTAAAGAATAACTTGGTGTTTCTTTCACCCTCCTTTATCCAATTTACCCTTTCTCTTTGCCAAAGAAGAGTGGATTGATTCTTTATTGCTTTTAAGTAACTATATAAAGTCTACTTCTTATTTCTTATAAGCTCCTCATTTTTTAGGTTATTAGCTAATTCCTCTTGGATAGATGATAGTTTTTCCTTTCCTAGATTTATAACCTATTTAGTGTTACACATTCTCTTAGCATTTAATTTCTTGAGTTCATTCATGATGCTCTTCAGCTGCTGCACATATATAATTTCTTTGCTGCCCTAGCTATTATATTCCATCCCTTCCTATAAAGTATTAAAAAAAACTCCATTATTAGCTACGTAATTATTAAACCTAAAGGGGAAGCTCTTTTTTACTAGTCTTGAATATCTCTTGAATTTTGATTGGGTATGATTAGAGAACATGTGATTCATAAAACAAACATTTCTTTTTGCATATTGGATTAACCATTCAACATTTACCATAGCCCTATCTAATTTTTTTTGGTCCTAATTAGAACATCGGTTATTACTCTATATAAACACACTACCCTCAATTCTCAAATTAAATAATTTAAACTTCTTTATACAATTCTTCAGATCCTTAATATAGTTTCTTAGGTTTTATTTGCCATCAGCCTTAGAATTATAGAGGGTGTTATTATAGTCCTTTATTACTATCTAAGGACCCTTTAAGGATGTCTGGATCCTTTCCAAGCTCTCCAAAAGTAGTTTCCTTTAAAAATCTACATTTTAACCATTTATAATCGAAGCATATAGCATGATGCCCTCTTAGGTGAAGTGAGTTCCAGTATGATCATTTTATCATCTTCAAACTATTTAACCAACACTCCACTAACATTATATGATACAATTATTTTACCATAGTGGTGATGTAGAAGGTTAGAAAAAAAGTTCCATTGAGTCTCCTATTATATTAACCTCTCTATCGTTTTCTACCTTATTTTAGTTTTCAAAATAATAAGAATGAGTGACTTTTCTTCAATAAAAAAATCCCTGAAAGCTTACTTCTTTCTTAGGCAA
Organism: Erythroxylum coriaceum; assembly: GCA_026874005.2. Lineage (NCBI taxonomy): Eukaryota > Viridiplantae > Streptophyta > Magnoliopsida > Malpighiales > Erythroxylaceae > Erythroxylum > Erythroxylum coriaceum. Next base: position 2,930,333 of record JANQAP020000102.1, read on the forward strand.
TTTAAGTCTTTAAATTTCCACACTATGATAGTCAATTTGTTGAGATGCTACCTTTAGATCCCCTAGATCCTCCTTATTGATTTTCTACTACTCACTCTCTATAAGTCTTCCTCCACAACTTCCTTATTTGCATCTTTCTTAGGATGTTCTGTTGAAGTGTTCAAATTTTGATATTGTAAGGTGCAACCTTGTTCCATTATTGGATCCCTCTCATTTAAATTCTTGGTTACAATATCTTTAATAGTTTTTAAGGATTCTTGATTGACCATTCTTTTATCTCCTTTCTTTGGATTGACCTCGGTTTATAACTTATTAGTAGGGGGTTCAACATTGTGCTTAGTACTCTTTTGCTTGCTAGCACCCTCAAGTAAAACTTTTGGTTCCTTTATTCCTATAATCTTAGCATAATTCCTTTTTTTAAAAATCTTCCCCACTTCCCTGTATATATTTCCCTAAGTTTTAAGGGAAGGTTTCCATTAATAAATCACCAAAACGGAGTCTTCATACAGGGAGTTTTCTGAGCTAAGCCTTATGAGGGGTATACCGTCCAAAGATCTGTAGAGAGTTCAATGCTTATTTATATTCTTATAAACCCTATCGTCTTCTTCTTAGCTATGCTTTCATCCATATAGATAGGTTTTCCCAAGTAATAGGCTAACATGTTCAATCCCGTAGTTTTCTAATATTCTAAGGGAACATTATATACATTAACCTGTATGGTAATGTTATCTTGCTTCATCTTTTTCAAGATTAATGACCAGTTTCTAACTTTATAGGAATACAGAAAGCTAATAGAGATGCTAGGGTCAATCCTTTAATGGCTTTTTTTATATAAGACAAAGGTGAAGAAAATGAGTCTCTCTTTGGAGAGAAGTATTTTAATTTCAGTAGAAGGAGGTTGAAATCATCATGTAGGAACCTATAGGGAGCTTACAGAATTGGCTTAAGAAGAAGGTCTGGCAGATCTAATTTATAGTTGATTTTTCACTTAAACTAACAAACAACAAGGAGATTTGTTGATAAAAAAGTTAGATAGAGTGATAGTAAATCAATACTGGCTTAAACATTTCCCGCTTTCTTAAGCCCATTTTGGTGATAACATTTGTTCTGATTAGTTTTGGATAGATATCTTGAGTTTTTTTCCCTCTAAAACATAAAGAACTCTTTTCAAAATTTTCAATGGCTTAGTATAAAGATCAGTCTTTCAAGAATTAGTTCTTGCAAAATGGAGTATAGAAGTGAAAAGCTATAAAGTTTTTCAAGCTATAAAGAAACTTAAACTTATTATTAAGGCTGCAATTAAGGAATTTTCTAAAGAACAAACTAAAGGATTATCAGAAGCCAAAAATAATATGAGACTTGCACAAGAAAATATCCTCTTAATAATGCTATAAGAATATTAGAGAATCAAATGTTGAAGGAGTACTAGGAGGCTTTATCCTTGCATAATTCTATTTTAAAACAAAAATCAAGGATCATTTGGATAAGAGATGGAGATACTAACTCCAAATTCTTCCACTTTTCTATCCTAGCTAGAAGAAACAAAAACAAGATTATTACCCTCTTTAATACATTAAGAAAAGATGTTCACAAGGGCTAGAAAGACTCTGTCATTGGAAATTAGACTACCTACATGGTAAATGAAAACCACCTCGACTGGATTAGAGTAAATAAAAATGTCAAATCAAGTTGCCATTTGCCTTGAAAGAATTCACATACTACTACTAATTTTCCCAAAATAAGGGGGAATCTATTACTTACTGCTAATAAAATTAGTAAGCAATAGTTATAATCAACCTATATAACTAATCAAGTCTTTCATGTTGATTAGAAAAAGTTATAAGAGATTGAACTGAATTTCTTCATTAATCTAATGGGATTTGAAAATGACAATATCCTCAGGGAATTCATCGTTAGCATATTCTTTGAAAGATTTATCAGTTGGGAGATGAAGGATTATATGGACTCATCCATTACAAAATAGGAGATTAAAAAATTCTACTTGGTCTGCATCTACCTAAAGCTCTAGGACCTGATGGATATTCTACTTGTTTCTTCTAAAAGACTTGGGATATTACTGGTAAACTATTCACTAAGGATGTGCAGAAATCTTTTCCTTCCTCTTATATTTTGAAAGAAATGAACCAAAATTTTATATGTCTTATTTATAAAGAAGAGGAATCCCTCATCCATGGTGGATTACAAGCCTATATCTTGCTATAATATTTTTTATAAAGTAATTGCAAAGATTCTAGAAAATAGATTAAAGTTGGCTTTAAAGGATGTCATTGATTCTACTCAAGGTGCACTCAACATTGGCGGATCAATAGAAGATAATATATTGCTCAGACAAGAACTAATAAAAGACTACATCTTAAGTAGAGCTATCAAAAGTTGTTCATTTAAAATTGACTCCTTTAAAGATTTTGACACCATCAAATGGAAGTTTATTGTGTCATCTTACTAGATCTTGGATTCCTATAGCAATTTGTTAAACAGATAATTGAATGCATCAGAATAACTTCTTTTAGAATTTTTATTATTGGAGATCCTACTCCAATCTTTAGAAATAACTGGGGAATAAGGCAAGGGGATCCTTTTTCCCTTTACTTAATAAACTCATATCTTATAATGGCATGTTTCAATACGATCATATATGTAAGGAGCTGAGGATCACACATTTGATATTTATTAAAGATCTTATGATGTTATGTGCTGTTGATTTCCAATCCATAGAAATAATATTGGGTATTCTAAAGCCATTCTCAACTTGTTCTGGATTGAAGGTCAATGCAAACAAAAGTAATATGTTCATTTCTTCTGATGTGAGGAATCAATATGAATTGGGCAAAGGATCTGGCTATAGATTCAACATCCACCATTCAAATATCTTGACATTCCCATTACTAAAGCCAAAATTTAGAGACTACATTCCTTTGATTGAAACATACAAAGCAAGAATCAATGTTTGGCAAAACAGGTTTTTATCCTTTATTGCTAAGATCACTTTGATTAATTCTATCTTAAATAGTCTATATGTGCATTGGAGTTCTCATTTAATTTTTCCTAAGAGAGTCATCAAGGAGACTGAGAGGTGTATCAAAGCTTTCTTACAGTTTAGAAAGGCAAAAAACTCAAAAGATGCAAAAGTTAAATGGGAGGAGATATATATGCCCAAGAAGATAGGAGGGCTGGGAATTATCCCTCTCTCTATTATGCAAAATTTCCTTTTAAGTAAAAGCATTTACAGATTATATATTAATAAAAGAGCTTTATGGATCAAATAGATTAATGAACTTTAGCAAAAAAAACCAGAATTTATGGCATTTAGCAAAAAAAAGAGGAAAACTCTTAGTACTTCTCATATATGTTGAAAATGAGAAACCTCTTATACCTTTGGATTAAGCACAATTAGGGAATGATGAAAAAAATTTGGTTTTGGCATGACAACAGGATTGATTGTAGTTCATTATTCATAAGAAATGATCTCCTACACTTAAAGGAATCGAATTATTTTAAACGATAGAGTTTCTTCGCTCATACTGCATAAAGTTTGTCATTGCAAATTTAAAGACTCCTTTTCACTCTCTAATTATCTTCCTTAGATTCATAATTTGCATAAAATACAAAATCATTTGGTTAGCTAATACTAATGGATATTTCACTAATAACTCTTATTCTAAAATTTATAGAACTAACTTGGAGAATGTACCATCGTATAAGATACTACGGAAACAAGCTTTGAATCCTAAACCTTCATTGATTAGCTAGTTGGCTATAAAAACAGGATAAAAAATAAGGATAAGTGATTTAGATCCTATGATTATATTTGTGTCTTATGCAAGGAAGAAGAGGAAGATAGGAACCATCTCTTTTTCCAATGCAAGTTCTCTAAAGTAATTTAGAATAAAGAGTTACATCACTTAATCGAGTATTATTAAGCATATGAATAGCATAGTGTTGTGACATGGGTTACTAAAAAGGTTGAGGAAATTAAGCAAAATAGTGTGCTGCTTAAAACTGCTTTCATTTCAATAGTCTATTCAATATGGAGAGAAAGAAACAACAAATTATACAAGGGGAAACTTGATGTAATGCATCGTAACACTATTCAAAATAACTAGACCTATAACTATAGCAGTGGTAGGTCTAGATCGATCCCACAGAAAGTGCTAAATTAGCTTTTGTTAAGAAAATAATCAGTGTTTAGGTTATGGGGGTTTGGTTTGGTTCAAATGAGAAAATAAAATGAAACTAAACTAAGAAAAAGAAATTAATGAAAACTTTTAAAGATGTTGAAAAGTGATTTATCCATTAGGTACTAGGTCATTGGTTCAATCTCGACCTACACACAATTAAACATACTTCATACTTCATTGAATTATTGTTCTTGTACCTCTCCTCGAAATTAATAATTGTAGATTAACAATAAACTCTGTCAACCCTGGTTTTCCCTTAGGTCGTGCTTAATTAAGAGACACTCATTAATTAAACATAACTATCAAACAACCTAGGATACGTTCTCTAGATTTAATTGGACAACCGCATTATGAATTAGAAAAACAGATTAACCAAGGCAACAATCACATATGCTCAGGTCATTTAACCTAGGTTATGTTATCCCAAATGATTTGACACCAATTGGAAACATAACAATTACAGATTGTATTTCTAATGATCTAAAACCATTAGTTACTACAAATGAATCAACATAACAATTATGGATTATATAGAAGATTCTAGCAATATCTAAACACAACAATTACAGATTGTGTTAAAAAATAATGAAAGAAACGCTTAACCAGGTTCTTCGACATCGATATCTCCTCCAAATCAGGTCAAAAAAGCCTAGCCCTCCATAAGTCTCCAAAGGATGAGAGTTCTGCCCCTTTTTCACCTCTTGAAACCCCTAAATCGTTTTCTATAACCTTTTATAACATTTCTGCCATGAAAATGATGTATTTATACTCAAAACTAGGTTTTCAGGTGAGTTGGCCTCATTTCAAGGGCATGTATATGTTTTTCACGGGCATGCATATGAGTCATAGGTGTGCATGGTGGTGTCATGCCCATGAAAAATCAGTCATGGGCGTGCATGAAGTGTCATGCCCATGACAAATAAGTCATGGACTAACATGCTCACACCCATGACTTTTATGTCATGGCCGTGAGTCATTTCCAATACTCTTCATTCTTTATGTTTTCAATATAAACTCTTCATTTTATGTATTTTCTTGTATCCTCTTGTTCTAATCCTTCTCCTTCTCACTCTATGAAGACATGTAAGTATGAATCTCAAGAAGATGGTTCAAATATAGTGCTTTTAACTCACTTTAGCTCTTTCACTTCTGAATTGTACATAAAACCAAATATGAACTAAAGTAAAAGTATTAAGCATTTCATATCATTAAACACTAAGTGTTATAGAATAAATTCATAATCAATTAAGCACAAATCAATTCCCCCCACACTTAGCTTTTGACTGTCCTTAGGCAAAACATCATAATCAAAATCATAGACTAAAAACATTTACTCATTTCCTATATGTTCCAAAAATATATAGTCATAAGAAAAGATGAATAACTTTTAAAAACTATAGCAAGAACTAAACATTCAATGCTTCTACTCATGATCAATCAACATTTATCACCTTTACAAATTGAGCAATCTAGAGGTAGACTTCAATAAAATGTGTTTAAATAAGATATCTTCATAGGTACACTAAAAAACTATTCATGATCATAACATTCCACAACTTTGCAAATCAATTCATTTCTCCACCACTAAGATTCACATGCATGTTGTGAATCAAAGGACTTTTCAAGGTTGTAATATGGATAAGGGTAAGGTGAGATGTATTTAGGTAAAGTAGCATAAAAGTCATCAAAGCTAGTGCAATAAAAAAAACACTAAATATTCCATCAAATGCAAAAACCAACATTCTCTCACAGTTGTGTACATCAGTTATGATGAATTCAAAAACTATGTTTTCTACTCCACAAACCACATGAAACATAACCAACTAGAAGGAATCACTTATACAATTGATGATAATATGTTGAAACTACAAGGAGTGATCCTTCAAAGCCACATCTACCTCATATACATCATACTTAAATTACCCATTTCTTACAATTTTAAGAGGATACATTAATCATAAATAACTTTGCAAAACAATTGCCTTTCCTCCTAGATACTTTTATTTCAACATTTTTTCTTTTCTCTTTATTTTTCTTTTTCTTTTCCTTTTCCTTTTCTCTTTTTCTTTCCTTTTCTTTTCATTTAAAAAATGAAAGAAGTTACATCAACATGGAAATTTCATTGATAAGACATAAAATAACATCCCAATAATTATAACTATCCCATATATATGCACACCCCCACATACTCTTGTACATTCACAATCATTAACAATCAACAAATGTTCCACTTCTTTTGTGGTTTGGGTAGGACATTTGGTTAGGTTTAAAGCATGCAATGTGGTTAGCACAAAAAGAAAGGCTGATAAAGCTTAAGGGGGCTTAACAAAGGGAAAATTCACATCAAGGGGTAGGTTATTTGGCTAATGTAGTTTATAAAAAGAAAGAATGCCTATATCATTTCCATGTTAATACAAGTGAAAAAATGTGGTCTTGAATGGAAAATCAAAGCAAAGTCAGGATGTACATATCATGAAGGTCACACATAAACAAAAGAAAATGAGACTAATATGGATGTGTCAGTCTAATAAGGCCCAAAATCCCACTGGCTTTTATCTACCACTAGTAAATACTCTTCTAAAAATAATGCATATTGATTAATCACAAGAGAAAAAGTACATGCTAAAGTCACCATGGTTTTTTGTAGTCAATTTATGCTCTGATCTTGACTACATAATCCTATAAGCAATAGAAAAAGAGAAAATGTTTATATATTTCTTTGGTTCTCTTTCTCTTTTATTAAAAACTTAAAAACACGTAAAAATAAACAAAATTAGAAACACACATGTATATAAGAAAGAAATGCGAAAATGTAAAGGAAAAGAAATTAACTTCCCTTGGGTTGCTTTCCAAGAAGGGCTTTGTTTAGTGTCGCTGGCTCATCTCTATACTTTCCTCAGGTGAAAAAATTATGATCTTTAGGTGTCACATGCACTTCCTCCACTTGAGGTTCTTCAAGATAGGCCCTAAGTTGATGATCATCCACCTTCAGCGTCTTTCCTATCTTCAAAATCTAAATCTTTACTGATTCCATCCACTCTGGAAAGATCTCAAATGTCTCTTCACCTTTTTCCTCCTCATTTAATTCCTCCAATTTGCTATGTAAATGTGAAGGATTAATATTAAAAACGATAAGGGACTCAACATTTACCTCTGAACTAGATGATATTTCCTTTTTTACTTTGAGCTCCTTCTCCACTTTTTCGACACAAGAAATTCCTTGAGTAGTTCTCTCAAGATTCTCAAGCTCTTTCTCACTCTATAAGGTTTCTCCCCTAATATCCACTGGGTACACCTCGGGTTGATATAGTTGTTGCTCTTCGCTTTGCGATACAAAGCGGTTAAGAGTTTCTGTCATCTGATCCATTTGGCTTGCCGAGTTATGGAGTCTAGATGTTGTATATTAGTGGAATTGCATCCTTTTCTGTTGGAACTGCTTAATCTGTTGCTATATGCCCTACTGAAACTACTGTACACCCTGTTGAAATTGCAAAGTGCTAGCATTCATAATATTAATTAATTCTTACAAAGATGTACCTGAGTTTTGTTAGCTCTCCAAATTTTGAAAACTAGAACAAAATTTCCTTTCCTCCTACAAAAATTGTAGAGTATTTTGCTGAATCTGCTATATACCCTGCTGAAGCTGTTGCATACTGTTGATAGATTGTAAAACCTATCTACTTGTTGTACATTCAAAAATCGCAAGTGAACGGGTCGCGACTTATAGTTAGAAAGAGCAGATAACGATCCTATAGGGATTGATGCCCAGACACCACTTAATTTAGAAAAGACTTTGTTTAAGAAATAAAATTGTTTAATGCAATTAAT
>JANQAP020000103.1:105474-140193 GCA_026874005.2 Erythroxylum coriaceum
TCTATTAAGCTTAAACTAGAGCAATCCAAACTTTGATCGGAACTTCCAAACAAAAAACCACGAATTGCATTTCGGATATGACGTAAGTGAGTTGCCTTACTAACTCATAGATCATTCTCCAAGCTAAACTTAATTCATGTTCATGTCTTTCACAATATTCCAAGATATGTAAAAGTAACATTCATTAAATAAAGTATCAAAAGACATCTTAGAAGTTAGGAAAGGAATAGCTCCGAATGCAAAACTCAAACTCCTAAACGTAGAAGCTCATAAATCAAATTAACCAAGCTTTGTACAAATTGAAAAGGCAAAAACAACCATAGTTCCAAGATTGGGAAACAAATAACTTATCATGAAAGCTAGAAATAGAAATTATCAAATGCCTCAAATAAAAACTAATGCCAACATATGACCAACAATAGTGGAACCCTAATGACATTCACATAATTATTCTAACTTAGTTTTTCTCAACAGAAAGTCGTCACTCTTCTGAAACATTATGACTCCATAAACTCTTAAAAAGTACAAATATTATATCTATTAATTGTAACCAATAAGTATTTGAAAGTTGGCACGGTTGTTGAGAATAATGTAACAATATTTTCATGAAGAAGAGAAAATTTATGCACGTAAGGTCTTTTTTGTTCTTGCAAAATCAAGGTATTTGCATCCATGCAACAGAATTCCAAATAGACCAAAAACTCATTGCCATGAGAGATCTAAAGAACCTTTTGGAAAAGAATATGGGGGAGCTTTTCTCACTGATTATTGATAAGACACAAGGAATTAAATAGGGTATCCCTTAAGTTTATGTGGCACAATCCCAAGATCATGGAATATTACTTAAAGCTAGAACCCAGATAGAAATCAAAGCACAAAGAAAATATATAAGAAAGTAATAAAGGTTTTTGAAGGGCCCGGGAAGAAATAGGAATGGTCTAAGTAAAGCTCATATATAACTGTAACATTATATCTGAATTCAAAACCTTAAGGCGATGAATTATGCTCTTTCTGATATGAGATTATTTCATTTGTAAATTTCCAACATCTCTTCCTTTCAAGTGGAGTTATCCATATCAGAATAGCTCCTCCTTAATTCATAGCTAATACGAAACCATTTGAGTTATTACCATGAATCTCTATTCATCAGACTTTGCCAACCTAGTTTCAATACTAATGAAAGGTTTTGAGGGATTGAGTAGAAATTGAACTGAGTCTAAATAAGCCCATATATAACTAGGACATCATATATCAACGCAAAACTTTAAAACAATAAATTATAAGTCTTATCTTTATATCTAACACATTTCAATCTTATATCTCTTTTTAACGTAAGATCACCCCACTTGTAAATTTCCAACAAGTAAAAAAGAAAACCAATATACTTAAAACCAGAGTAAGCATAAGACAAAACAAGAAAATCAAATGTACTAGAAACACATCAATCACCACCTCTACATCTATGGTACTAACGGCTTAATCATCAACCAGCTAATAAGATGATAAAAATTATATAAAACAAAAGATTTGCAAAAGATTGGCACGAATAAAGTACCATAAAAAGATAATGCAAAGACGGAGAAACTTGCCCCACCATTGTATATATTTCGGGAAGTACAGAGATGTGTGAACGCCCCTCTATATAATTTACAACCACATTGCATTTTCAAGTGCTTGTTCAGAAACCACACGGAAGAGAAGTGGAACGCCAGAAAATTTACAGCCACATTTTCGTATGCTTGTTCACAAACCACGCTGCAAGTAGTCCCCTGCTGTCAGTGAGGAATCCATACCAACGCTGAAGGGTATTTTAAGGATGAATTTGCTTATTTTACAAATATAACCTTGAGCTTGATTTATATATTATTTCGATTCTGTTTTTTTATTTTTATTTTTAGGGTATTGAACAAGGCTGGCAATTGCACAACTTTATGGGCTTATTTTAAGGGTAAAAAGTAGCAGCAGTAGTAATTTAAAAGAACTAGTAGTGTTATGAACATGGATGTTACTTGAACCCAATTTGGAGATGGCATGGCACAGAAGAAGACTAGATAGAGGATTAGCAGCACGTGTATATAGATATATAGTTTAACAAGTAGCGTACTGCTCTACAGATTAGATTTCTGCAAAAAGGTTAGAAGGAGAACAAGGCCTACCTAAATCCATCCATCCACCTAATATCTGTCTATCTGTCTGGCTGTACACTACATTTTTATTGCACATCAGTTGAGTTCCAACCGATATAGGCCTCCATCCATCCCAACAAAAAATTTCCTTATTGATCTCGCCAAATCACCACCTTATTCTTCTGTTACCATCTATTACCATCTGGTGCAATGCAACCATGCAACCAGCTTATATTTCAAAACCTTCAACAACCCTGCATTTACGGATTTGTAGCAGACACACACTTGGAACGCCCAGCTTCGCTTTTGCCCAGTGCAGCAGTAGGCAGTACCCACAGCCACTTCAAATTGGCCTCTCTGTCTCTCATCTGGAGGTTGGTTGGCATACATTCGTAATTTAAAAATCTGGTATGCCACTGGACCTTGACGAGTACTCACTCACCAGCTTCAGAAACATAGATGATTTATCTTCTAACAACCGCGCCGGAGTGTCAAACTCTGCTAACCGTCCTGCAAAATGAGATAAAAAGTTCAAATTATCATCTAATATGCCTACTTTAGAAGAACAATGAATCATGGAACCACCGCACAATTACTAAAACACCACTTTCTCTACTTTCCTTTCAACATATTTTTGTCAGGCTAAGGAGAAAACTGAGTTTGCAAAGAGTTCAGCTATAAAAAGTAAAACAATAGGATTGATGTATTGTGGATCTGCAACTGTATTATGTAAAACACTGGATACCTAGTTTGAAAAGAGGTACGCACCGTCACTGAGTACCAAAACAAGGTCACTGTCAATAACTGTTGGGATCCGATGCGCAATTGTACAAACAGTGCAGTCTTTAAACTCTGTCCGGATAATCTTCTGAATGAGATTATCAGTAGCAGTATCAACTGATGCCGTTGCCTCATCCAGTACCAGTATTCTTGCCTGCTTAAGTAAAGCCCGTCCCAGAGAAACAAGTTGCCGTTGTCCTACACTCCAGTTGTCTCCATTTTCAAGCACTACAAATAGTTACATCTCATTATCACAAATCTATTGGTCACACATAAACTAAACTTCCTGGTCATACATCAACTGAAAAAGCTGATGCTATTTGAAGTCTGCTGCTACATACCTCGTGTATCAAGCTTCTGATCCTTTTGTCTGACTATCTCCCCAAGCTGAGATTTATCGAGAGCCTGTTCCACAAAGAAAATTCTTAATTTACCAGAGTATCATTTCCTATTTGATCCCTTTGATATACTTCAACATTAATTTACTAAGCTGCTTTCAAGATTATTCAGACGTTAAATTAAAACTTCTTCAAATATCCAACATTGCTAAGAAAATTTGACAATATTAGCCCCAAAGATAAAATGAAGTTCCTAAAACCAAAAATACTAATACCAAGTTGAAAAGGAGAATGTACAGAACTCTTAACTCTGAAATAGAACATGACAGAGTCCATTCCTAGCAATAGGCAGGAGGAGCTTGCTTATTTGGCTAGTTTGAATAACTCTGAAATTTTATTACGTATATGATGGTTTACTTTAAACACACTCCTCTCCTTCGGGAGTATTGCAAAATCCAGTATATAGAAACAGAATCTAATGGGTAAGGAAGTTTGGATCCACCTGCCAAATTTCTTGATCCAAGTGCTCTTCAAGGGGATCAAGATTGCCTCTGATGGTCCCTTCAAACAAGGTAGGATCTTGCGGTATGATACTCAAGCGGCTACGGAGATCATGAAGACCAATTTTTGTGACATCAATGTTGTCTATAGTGATTCTTCCACAAGCTGGCTCAATTAACCTGAACAATGCTTGGATCAATGTGGACTTGCCACTCCCAGTTCGACCAACAATTCCAATCTTCTTTCCACCAGGGAAGGTGCATGATATCCCATGAAGCACAGTTGGAAGATTATCAGCATAGCGAACCTTCATAGGTAAAATAAGAATCAGCATTCCTCTAAAAGATAGTTGCAGTTAGTAGCCACCAAACTTAGTCGGTATTCTATTTATTTACCAACCATAAATACAGAAAGAAAACCTAAGACAGCAAGCACTGTAACAACAGAAACAAGCACTAAACATTTTGATCACTTTCAAAAGAGAACTGAAATTTACTCCCAGAGGATGATTCTTTCCTATATTTTTTTTCTATCTTCTTTTTGGTACCCTTTGATGCATCATTTCCCAAATAATACAAAAATGTCCCAAACTTCCACAGAAACATTTTAATTTTTTGTTTGTTTTTCACCAAAAACATATACTGTAATGCAAACCTTTTCTAGACATCAGCAGCTGAAAACTAGAACAAACCAATGGCATAGACAAGAATGAAGTCAAAGAATTTTGATAGTTTATCAAGGTAGAATGAGTAGTCATGAAAGGCAGAAAAGATATCACATACCTTCAAATCAATCATATCAATTGTCCCATTCTCTGGCCATGAGGGTGGAGGGCGACAATCCTCAATAACCGGAGGAGCTTCACCTGGAATTCGGCTGTATTGATAAATCCTTTCTATGGAGATAATTTTGTTTTCAAGTTTGCAAAAGCTAAGTATCCACCTTGATAGACGTGCATTTAAATTGAGGCCATAGGTGACAGCAAGGCCTGCCATGCCTATACCAAACATACATGTGATTAGTGGAAGAGTAAAACACAAAAATTGATTTCATTATTTCATCTCAAGTCAATTTCCGAAGTTTTTTAAGTATATTTGAATTTCAGAACCAATACTCAACTAAATTACAGATATTTTGGGCGAGCAGAATTGATATGCTTACTTGGATCAATACTTCCATGAGGAAAGCTTACAAGTAAAATCATGCAGAAAGCAAAAACGATTGTTGAGAGCAATTCCATGCGTAGGCAGAGCCATTCAATAGCTGCAAGGCTACAGAAGAATGGACGAGCAAAACAATCTAGAAGATAAAGATTCCTCTTCATGAACCTTTTCTCTTGGCCAAAGCCTCTGATAGTGGCTGCTCCAGCAATTGACTCTCCAAAAAGATGAATAATAGGAGATTTTTGAATGCTAACAATGCGAACCAGTTCCCTTGATGAAGCCATGTAATATTTCTGCATTCAGCATACTATATTAAGAGCATGCGCTTAATGAATTGAAGAAAAATCTAAAATTCTTCTTATATTTTACGCTTAACTGGTAGTGGAATCTTGAATCAAATTCATCAAAGGATTGATAATCAATACACTGTCAGTGGGAAGGTGGGGAAGAGGAACATGGACTGACTGGTGTATATAAGCTTCCAAAGGTGACTACAGCTTTAACCACAACAAAAGATTATCCTTAAATGAGTACAAGCTGTAGAGGTGCCCCAATTGAACATCGGAGGGCCATTGATTTCTAGGGTACTTGGAAAACTAAATGTGACCCAAAATTACGAAGATAACTGAACCACAAGATCATTACACTTGCATGATTTTTCTCAAAAGAGGCACAAGGAAACACTAAGCTAATAACGACAAGTACGTACAGCATGTATGAGTAACTGAAACAACTCACATGATATACAACAATGATATTTAATTTTTCTATGTTTATAGATTGAACCCATAGAACTGAAGACTCTAAGTTCCTTGTCAATTAATTACCTGCATCCACAAGCAAGCAACTGCCATTGGAACTACAAGAAGCAAAACCTGCCAAGTCACTTTGGTCATTACACCAACAATTCCAAGAAGTTGTATTGTTGTTGAAGCAAAACCACCAAGTCTGAAAGGAATATCAAGATCCACGACACTTTGATCGATAGAAACCTGCAGGGTCTTGGATAATTAGTGTAACCCAAAACGAAGGACAAAGCCAAGAATGGAGCAAAAGAAATTGAAAGTAAACATTGGTCAACCGTAGCAGGATTGGATAATGTACTATGCAACGGAGCACTATGAACTTACACGATTCAAGATACGTCCAGCTGGAGTTGAGTCAAAGAAAGACATGGGTGCTCGAAACACACTGTTAAGCATTCTCAAAAACAATTTCTGAGCAGCTGCCAAACCAAATGTAGCAACAAGGACAGCCCTCACAAATATAAACCACGAGCTCCCAAAAGCAAGTGCCATATAAACACCAAGAAGGACCATAGGATTCACTCTAGGCTGACCCCCTTCTGTTTGGGGATTTGCCCAAGCCATCCACCAATTACTAGCTATTTGAAGAAACTGAAATAGTGCTTGCGCAATGATTATAAATGGAATCAATAAGCCTTTGTATGCTGCAGCCATATAAGATAAGTAAACCTTCATGCTGACTCGCCCTCTCACCCTTTCTTCCTCCTGAACCAGCTGCTTTTTCCGTGAGCGTTTCACTTTCTTTTTCTCTTTGATTGCTTTCTGGTCTGAAGTTGATACACTCTCTTGCACATCCTTTGTAAAACTGTCAGTACATACAACCATATCACACTTTTTGTTCATTTGAAGTGGCCCTTCCAACGATAAAGTCTCATCTGAATCTTCTGAAGAGAGATTTGGAATATCCATAGCTCCAATTGCCTCTTCATGAGCTGATACTAAAGTCTTAAAATCAGTTCCTGCTTGTAAAAGATCATCATATTTGCCAGCCTGTATGATGCGACCTTCTCTTAGAACCTGACAACAGAAGACAAGCATTGTTTCAGTAAAAAGTAGCATAAGAAATCTATAGATGAGACTGTAAGAGTGATGCTTTTCAGTACATAGATGGTGTGCACCAAAAAATTAAACAGAAGTAGATTGTGTGGGCTTCTAAAACTTGCATAAGATAACTCATTATTACTACTGAAGCATTATTTGATATCTTTCTAAAAACAATGCGATATTCTGCAAAGTAATTTGCCTGGATTTAGATCAAAATCAGTAAAAAATTATGTAAGTAAGGTCAATTGACTGAAACGTCAACCTGCTATCTGAGCTACCAAATGATTTTTTCCACCATCAACTAATATTAGAGAAAAACTTGGTATCAAATGATATTTCCAAAATAGAATTGTCAAATGTTTATGCAAACATTATTTGAAGCTCAAAATGAGAAACAATTTAACGCACAACTCATCATTAAAAAGAACAAGAGCTTAACAGCTTAACATAAGTCAAGAATGTCTCATAAGAGTCAACTGCAAAACTTCAAGACTTCTACATATGAGCATTTATGCCAAGTAATGAGGCACTATTTGTGTATTAAAGTTTCTTACATCATTAATATTCGTGTCCTTTTATTCCTTGTTGGTACTTATGAGGTAACTTTTGTCATGCTGCCTTTTAATTATTAGGTGTATTGTTGTATTTGAGATGATAGCCATTGTTTCAAATAACATGCCTTGATTCTGGTCAATCACTAGCGTAATCTTAACCTACTCATTGAGAAGTAACAGCTTCCAGTTCTTTTTTCCCATATGTCAATGTTATTTTCCGACTACACGGATACACTTATGAACCTGTAAAACCAGGCAACAACAGTTTTATAAGTATGAATGAATGGATAAATATATGAAAAGAACAATGTGCAACATGTATCATCTATAAAACTAACGATAAAAACAAATGGTCAGTGCAAAAGCCGACAAGATAGAAAAGGAATGGAAAAAGTAGTGAATCACAATTTTAAAGATTCATTTGTCCATGCAAATGAATACGCACGCAATCATGAAGCTGGTCGGCAGACAAACAACAGAATAAGTCCATGGTTGTTAAAATAAAGAAAGACTAACCAATCGGATGTAAGCCACAGAATTTCTGTTGCGGGAATATTCAAAGTGAAGCATAAAACAATACCATACCAGTATTAAATCAGCAGCGGGAAGAAATTCAACTTGATGGGTCACAAAAATCACTGTCTTACTTCCTAGTGCTGTCAATATATATTCCTGCATTTCCATGCCATATGTTTAAAACATTTGCATTAATATGAAAAGAAATAATACGGAACACAGGAAAACGTTACCTTGAACAACTCCGAACCAGTTTGTGCATCAACAGCACTAAAAGGATCATCAAGTAAGTAAATGTCTGCATCTTGATACAGTGCCCTTGCAAGCTGCACACGCTGTTTCTGACCACCACTCAAATTTATACCTCTTTCACCAATGATGGTCTGGTCACCATGAGAGAAAAGCTCCAAATCCTTTTTCAGTGAACACGCATGGATAACGCTCTTGTATTTGGCTTTATCCATTGGGCTTCCAAAAAGAATATTTTCCTCAATATTTCCAGATTGAATCCATGCTGATTGGGAGACATAAGCAGCAGTTCCACATATTCTCACCTGAATTATTATTAAAATTAAAATACGAAACATTCAGTAAGGCAAAAGTAGAAAGCACTATAATCAACAGAAAACATGTTAGTCAGAAACTATAGATAAATAAAGATCCATGTAGACTCACTTACTTCGCCAGAGATTTTAGGAATTTCCCCAAGGATGCAAGAGAGAAAGCTTGACTTGCCAGAGCCAACCATGCCACAAACAGCTACCCGCATTCCTCTCTGCACCTTCATCTGTATACCTGACAACGTGGGTCTTGAAGAAGAATGGTCCCAGCAGAAGTCTCCATCTTGAATCTCTACAGCCACATTTGTCATGCCTCGGGGCAGAACAATAGTTGCATCTTCCTGTAAGTCATCCTCCTGCAGGAATCCTGATATTCGATCAAGAGAAACTTTTGTCTGTGCCATCATTGATACCAAGTCTGGGAAGTTTCTGAGAGGTTCTTGTAAGATTCTGAAAGTGGCCAGAGCAGAAAGGACTCCTCCAGCTGTTAGTTGACCACCCAACAATATTGAAGTACCAAACGTAACAGCTGAAACAAATATTGGGGAACTCCAGAATATGAATGTAATGAAAGCTTGTGAGTAAAGGGCTTTACGAAGATATTTGAACTCTACACCTCGCATCTCTTCCAATTTCACTCGGTACCTATCCTCCCAAGCTTGCAGCTTCAGAATTCTCATATTCCTCAGACATTCAGAAGTTTTCCTCATCCTTTCATCCTTGGCAGCCATTAATTTATCTTGAAAATCTTCTTGAATCTTAGCTAAAGGAATAGTGACGACAATAGAAAAGATGGTGGCTATCAAAGTTGCAACAGAAGCAATACCAACATTTTTATACAAAATTGCAAGGGCAAGGATGATTTGCAGAGGGAGCATCCATATATCGTGGAGATACCAAGAGTAATCCCCTACTCTCTGAACATCCACTGCCATGTAATTAACAATTTCTCCACTAGTGTGACTTTGCTTGGCCAAACTTGACAGCCTAAGCCCCTTTCTGTACACCATTGCCGTTAGAGCCGATCTCACATGCATGCCCAAAATGTCAACACCGAGATACCACTGCCTGGTAGTTACGGTCTCTACAAGCTTGGCTGAGAAGAATATCCCAGCTAGAATATAGCCCTCATGAGGAAAAGTCTCCTTTCCCCCAAGATATTCAACAAAGTAGCTAATCATGTAGGGACCAACATATGAGACGAGAGTGTTCACCAATGCAAAAACAGCATTACATGCCGCTTCCTTCCAAAATGATTTGAGTACGGCCCACGCCAAAGAAGGCTGCTTTGAAGGATCCTCAGCCTTCAACTTTTCCCAATTTGAATTCAAAAATTTATAATTGGTCTTGGCTCGATCTTTTGGTGCAAGAAGAGGAATGTCCTTGAGCTCAAGCGGTCTCTTTGCACCAATTGAAAGAAGTGGATTTAACCACGAAAGCGTGGCCAAACTAAACAAGCCAGCCTCACAGTAAGGAGTGACCTTAAGACAGGCTGCCTCTTCTTCAGGTAGCAATGGCTCTTGAAGATCGGAGTTTCTAGAGAGCTGTATACCAGTAACACCTGTAATTGCAACAAAACAGAGAAAAGCAAGAGCTGGAGTTGAAGCCAGATTCTCCACAACATGAGAATTCAAATGCTCTGATCCTTCTACTAGAAAACTTCTACCATCTACGTACAAAGTACAAAAACAAATCACAAATGAGAAAAACCACCATACCCTCAACAAAAGTGGAAATTTCTCAGAGGCCTTAAATTTACAATGAAGGGCAGAGAAGCTTAACACAAACCAAGCTAAACCCTGTGCAGCAGGCAAACCAATTATGGACCAATCCACAGTTTTCCCATTTACAAATTCTCTGATCAAAGCAACCCCGTCATACCCCAATATACCAAACTGTAAAACCAGGACATAGAAGCAACAAAGCAGGGATAACTTAAAGCCTATACCGACAACGACATCACGAACCTCCCCTTCAACACTAGAAGGTCTAACTGAGCTTGAATTGGCAACCGAACTATCCTCCTTAAGGAGTCTAATACGACCAACACAAACAAATATCTGCCTCGCAGATATGATGAAGAGAAAGACAATGAAAAGTGTTAAATTAACACAAATTGAAGCCAGCTCGAGAATGGGTAAGCCATGAATTTCCTTAGAAGCGCCAACTTTCCAATTCAGAATGTTGTTATCAAGCAGAAAACCGATACCCATCATCAAAAAAGGTGACTTGAAGACTGGAAAGGGTAAGAAAGTGTCGGTTCTGGTGATGTTCTTAATGAGCAGCAAAGACGAAAGAAGAAATCAAAACGTGTATAGAAGAGCATTTCACCATCTGGGTAATGAATGGAGTGTTGTAGGTGCTTGGAGAAAGAATCTGCAGACACATTGCACAAAAAAACAAAGAGATATTCGTCAGCGCGTAAACCGAAAAGAGGTAAGAAAGATAACAAGAGAATCGCCTTGCTTTTGGGTTTCTACACTACTATCTATCTCTATGTTATCTTAAATGGAAACAGAAGGAGACAAATCGTAAGAGACGTGAAATTTCAAAATCTGAACAAAACCCCAGATTGGAAAAACACCAAGAAACCTGACCTTGAAATTCGTTTTTACTGGAGCGGATGGTGATTTCCGAGGCAAGCCTGTGATAGACAATGAATCGCTTTCTTTTTCTTTTTTTTTTTTAAATCTCAGCTTCTTCTTGATACATAAACAAGAAGAACCAGAGAATAATAAGAGCTACGAACACTTACTTAGCTAATCGAAAGATGGTGAGCAGAGCAGCAAATTGGGGAGAGAGAGAGAGAGAGGGAGAGATCTCCCCTTGCTAAAAAACACAAAAAGTGACGGTGGAGTATTTGTCAGGTACTTGGATTGAAGCAAGCAAGTACTTGGCTTGGAGTCTTGTAAATGCGTGTGTACGTGTGTTGCTATCAAAGGAATGGAGGACAGAACGGAGGGGAGTGTGAATACAAGACAGATAGGTGATCTAATTTGGGCATTTATTTTCCACAGTTACTACTTATATAGCAAAGTGAGAGCAAGCGAAAGGGTGCGTGCGAGAAATAAAAGAATATTCATTAGCATTTGCGAATCGTGATGAGATGTGTTTACGTTTTATTCTAAAATGAATTGATTTTGTGACCCAACCATTACCACACCTTGATGTTGGTGACGTCGGCAGTGGACAGTGGAATGGAATGGTTTTGGTCAGCATCAGATCAAAGCATTTTTATTTGTAGCTGCATCAGCATTAGCATTACCCTTACCTATCACCTGCCTGCCAGGCCCAGGCGGCAGCCCCACTTATCAAAAGCACCTTTTGGATTTTGTTTTCAGGGAAAACACTGAACAGACTTTTTGTTTGATTCTCCGCCATTTCTGCATGTGTCTTCTCAACTTTTCTTTCTTCAATAAACAGAGTCTTTAAATAACAGCCAAATAATAATTATTATAATAATCGCTAATTTGAATCCAATATATATATATAGTTTGCAAAAGAGAAACAAGCATACAGTTTCAATCCCTGTTTAAGAATTTGAGTATAGAGTTCTTATAAGCTTAATTGTAGATTTGGTTAATATTTAATTATTCTTTTTAAAAAATAAACATAACTGTAGGGAATGCGTGGCACGTGGAATGTGTTGTCAGTTTGCTTAAACTTTCTATTAGAAGCATCAATTCCTTTTCAATTCATAAAGTGCTGCTTTGGCTTCAATTTTTGTTTTAGATAATAATAACAATGACAAAAACCTTGTTTCTTGACCATCTCCATCCAACCCCCGTAGTCTTAAAAAACATCTAACAGCTGCCTTTTCTTGTCTGCTTGCTTTACTTTAATCTATTCTCATCAATTTACACCTATTTTTGTTATTTTAAGTTTGCATTGGAACTCTGATCTAATTACGCTAGGCGAGTTGCTTAACAAAGAAATGTCACAATCGCATTTAATAACAAACATGTGTGTCACGTCGCGTCACTGACCCAACTCATCACTTTCCTTTGCTTACATAAATTTGATTTGTATCAATAACACGGGCGTCTTATCTTCATTCCTGTTAGATATATAAATAAGCATCGTGGGCTTTGTTGCTTTCATTATATAGATGGAGTGTGGGCTTTGGACTGCTTCATCTTAATGATTATACGCCAAGGGCCGACAGTGAACAGCTTCACCTAAGTCATGAAATTAAATGTTTATTCTTCAGGAAGTGGAAGTCCTTGCATGACCATTTTACTTCAATTATTCCAACAAGATCAAAAGCAACTAGACATGCTCCGAACCCATCCATTTATAATCCAAAAGCAAGAAGGCAGTGTTCATGTTGCAACGAATAAGGCACCAGCACCAGTTGTCCGCAATAGAAATTGACGACATTCTCTTTGAGATTCTTATCTATCTTAAAAACAGTTTTATGTTAGTATATCCGCACTCTCTAATTGTCAGGGTTGACGCATGCGAGATAAAGATGTTATAAATATATATTTTTCAATGTACTGAAGAAGAAACTTTATGTTGGCTTAAATGTGAACAAAATCTTAAATTTCATATGCTGAAATAAAGGAGTCATGGCAAGCCGGCAATCAAAGTATATAAAATTTCGACCTTGCTATTCAATTTCCAAAGATGACAGTACCAACTTTTTTTCTTATTTAAAAAATATTGATATTTTAACATATAACTTTAGAGAAACTTTATTTTTTGGTATTTATTCTCATTCAATTGCTTCATCTAGTACTACTAATTAATGAGTAAATTGTGTTTGATCGTTATACATTAGTACCAAGATCGAGTCCTATACAGGAGGATCTGATTTTAACAGTCGATACAGTAACCATGAAAATGTGTAACACCCCACTACTATAGAGTATATATCCGAATATCCAGAGAATATTCAAGAACATACCCTATGTTAATGACATGTTAGAGCAATCACATTCACTTATGTGGCATTATGCAAAACACAAATATTTAAAACATCAAACGTTCCTATTTCATTTATAAAACATAATTACATTGTAGCATTTCATAACAAAATCCATATATTCAATATGGAAAACATATAAGAGTTTACTACTCTTTTACAACATTCTACATGAAATGAGGAACTATCCAAAAATATTCTATCTAAACTCCTCAGTATTAGCTGACCGACTTTAGAGTTATTCTTGAGTTCACAATCTACAAAACTAGACTTCTACTAGTTTTCCTTAGGAACTATGTCTCCCTCGTTCCTGAAATTCAACATTTGCAATTTTGATGAGTTTTGCGAACTCAATGAGTGAACCATCATCGATGTGTTCACTCATATCTAATTACAAAAACAGCTCACATTCTAAATTCACAAACAAATCATATCATCACATATTGAACATCACTTCACATATCATCATATTTCATCAAATACAATTATGTACACTATTTCACATTTTTAATTTAGAACAATTCAAATAATTTAATAATTGTTCACAATCATTCACCAACATTTGAGAATATAATTGCAAATGCATATGCACATGAGACTCCACTTTCATTTTTATTTTGTTGTGACCGAGTGCCTATTTATTGTCCTGTATCTCTTGTGGATACTAGGCTCATTTCACATTCTGTCCTGTATCTATTGTAGATACCGGGTTCATTTTAATACTGAGCCTATGACTCTTTACACACATTTTCTGAGCTTTAAGTTCTTTTCAGACTGACTACTCCGTTCACAACTCCTTTATCTGATTATGCATAACAATGTGATGAAATGCATGATTTCACATATTTCACTTTCAATAACTTTCATTCATTTTAGACAGTCATTTTTCATGTTCATCAAACCTAAGTCTGACATTCAACATATTTGTTGAGTACACATATTTCTGTCAGATTCACATTCAATTATGAAGCACTTCCAATAAAATCTCAATTATCTAGTTCTAATAATTATGGAACATAGGTTCAAGGAAGCAAAAAGACGTAGACCTATGCATTCAAAATATAGTGTCCTTACCTTTGGCTGCTGAAGATGTATAGAGAGGACGATCACCTTGGAGATCTTCATAACGCCTAACCCTAATTAGGTAAAATACAAAGAAGCGATCGTTAGCTGGGGGATATTTTACCCCTTTTACAAAACATTGTCGATTTAGTGATTTTACCTTGGAACATTGTCACATCTTTCTGCCTTAAGGTTGTAGTTGTTTCTTGCAACATGTTGTCTTTTTTTGGTTTTCTCTTGATGTAGGAAAGTTTTAACTACTCTTCAAACGTTATTCTTCTCTTTTGTTATTATCAATCAATTTTTAATTTCAAAAAAACTAGCTACAAAAATAGACCAAGTTTGTAGAAGAAAGATGATCCAAACCCACACACGACCAAAAAACTTAGAGGAGAGAAAGTGAGGAATATGAATAGTCACACTACTCACCATATGCCCAAAATACAAAGAGTCAAATTGTTTCAAGAAAATTATAACTTTCCACATAAAATGCATAGGATAACAAATTAAACAGTGCATAACATTTTAAGATTTTTTTAATTTAATACCAAACTTTTGAAAATATTTAATTTAGTGACTGACCTTTTAAAACTTGTATAAGTTAGAAAAAAGTTAACTTTGTTGATGTGACATGTCGACCAAATATCATGTGGATGTCCATCTATTAGCTATATTAGTAAAGGTAATGTTTTGACTGTACGAATTTTGAAAGGTTGTTTACTAAATTTAAACTTTAGAAGTTTGACATTACATTGAAAAAAATTCCACAAGGTTAAACACTTTTGAATATGTTACTTCTAAAATGCACGTCCCAATCTTCTTTTAATTATGATGGACTCTACTTGAGGAGAGCCTATAACAATATATGCATTATTGTAGTTTGCTCATTGCAAATTTGTGTGTAAATATATGATAATTTTCCTCTTTTGCCTTATTATTCCAATAATTTTTAATTAACCAAGTTAGTTTAGTAGTTTGATCACCTTTCACGGATTCTGGTTGTCTACAATAATATGATATTAAGACTCATATAAAGAAAATATCAACATTTTAAAATTGAAAATATATTTGAAAAGAATAAATACAATGGATTTATAAAATAAAAGATGTCGATTTGAAATTTTATCTTGATATGCAAGTTGTTGAAGAAATGAATAAATGCTAAATTAAAACTGAGATAAAGACTTATTGTTGGTTGGTAAATATTTAACGTTAGAAAAGAGAGAAAAGGAGGACATCATTTGCAATTGAATTATATGCATTCTTAGTTAATTGTAGAATAAATCTGTTGAGAAGTAAAGTAATATTAAAAATAGAGTTTCAACCGTATTGGCGCAATTCATAATCAATCATCCTATCGTCAAATACCTTAGAACCAAGATGTCCATTTACAAGTAGACGAGTTTGCAGGAATCATTTCACTTTCAAAAGATTAGATTCTTTATTACCAAATTATCCATAATCAAATTAAATTAGCAAAAAGGAAAGCGAACATGCTTCAGATAATGCTTCATTCTTATCCAAATTTCTTACTGCGGCTTTTGTATACAATATTCTTAACCTTTAACCTTATAGAAAAGACGTTATTTGCAATCAAATATGCTCTCAACATGTTATTCCATGGAAAATATTGAACATCAAAGGGCTACATTGGTGAAAGGGATTGGAATGTAATTCTCCAATCTGGTATACGCTAAAATTAATGGCCTCACCTTCTCTATTGATGGTGAATTAGACACATATTCTACGTGGTGTTTTTGGCATATTCCTTTCGATTTCTTGCAATTGTCAATTCCAATCCAATCCTGCCATATTGCTTGCAAAATCAGAATATAATAGACAAAAAGGATGTAAGTGAGGTTGGCACTGCGAATTCAGGGTTCTGGCCCAAGCATATTTGTTATCATTTTAAGAATATGTTTCCACTGGGGATACGAGAATTGTCCTAAGATTGGTTTGGTTTATGAGACAAAGTGGTTTTGGTGAGGTTGGCACTGCGAATTCAGGGTTCTGGCCCAAGCATCTTTGTTATCATTCTAAGAATATGTTTTCTACCGGGGATACGAGAACTGTCCTAAGATAGGTTTGGTTTATGAGACAAAGCGGTTTTGGTGCTCATAATATTCTCACCATAACCATAACCAAAACTATCCCCGCATTCTTAAATTATTTGGGACAGACATCCAAAAAGTAATCATTAATATTATCAAAGTCGAGTTATTTACTTTTGCACTACCAGAACTGTATAAGTGAAATTATAGCACCTCAAAGAATGTGCTCAGCTCAATCCAAATGGAAATTCCTTCTACACGAGCAGATTACCTTTAACAGGACCACCTTGGTCCCTGGGGTATAAACTTGGGCATAATCTTCTTCAAGCTTTTCTTTCTCATATCAAGTCAGGGGATGAAGGCCTTCCATTTAACTGTATAAAGAGCCTACTGGGTTACATCTAACCTTTTATTTATCTTTGCAACCACATCAAGAAGAAAGTACCTAGTCTGGTGGATTTGAGGCTCTCCTCGTTTAGAAAACTGCAATCGCTTTTATATGCTACATGATTCAGGATAACTCCTATTAACTGAGAAATTCGGTCTCTGATATTCATTAATTAATGAAGTCTTGTCTTACATACAAGTGGGGTGTTGAACCAAGGCAACAGGATGGGTTTGTTAGTAAGTTCAAACTTTGCAATGACATAGAATGAGTTGAAAAGATAAATGATACGGAAACGATTCTCCCATAAACGCGTGAAATGTGTCACTACAAGGATTAAGGTATCCCTATCAATGCGGAGGCCTCATCTTGCAGAATCTTCCACGCTGCACCTACGTGTCTTTCTTCCGTCAGTGGTGCTCCTATTGCAAATCGTAATATATACTTGCCTGATAAAACCTGGATTGGTCGATTTCACAGCGTTTCAGAAAATGACAAAACGAGTCAAGCAGGTACGGCATGTTGTCGTGATTTAACTCTTCTTCTGGGAGTAACGTATAAAATACACTCTTACCGTATGAGATATAAAAGCTCTCCCAGTTGAGTTTACAGCATCTAACAGGTCATGGTTTAGTTTGTTGCCTACGTCTTCGTTATTGTCAGGAGGCAGAAGGCGAAAACAAACGAGAGAAAATATCCGAGGGCTAACAACCTGAAAACATGAATGAGTGACATACTGAATCCCGCTAATGACTGCATTACATAATATATATAATACACTGATTTGCTCTCTGCAATATAAAAAGTTTGAGTCAACAAACTATACAACTTAGAAGTAACCATAGCAGCTACAAACTCCTACAAAAGGTATATGGAAATATAAAACTACAAGTGCACATCAGGCCCCACTAGTCATACATCCTTCAATTCAGATGAATAAGATTTTTACAGATTAAGGTGTTCCGAGAGTATAAATTCTTAAATAAAGGGAGTACTTGTACATGTTTCAACTATACAATAAAGAAGATATCCGAATTAAAGAAGGTATCTCTTATATACTAATTGTATCCCTGAAGCTATACTGATTGTATTCCTCAATATGTGCTGATTGTATCCTTAAACCTATGCTAATAAGTAACTAATGATAGCTAATGGTTACTTATAGATATATTAAACTCAAGTTCATAAAGAGTTGCACATATTAAGTTTGGAAACAAATTTCTAAAATCGTCTAGGTGAGTGTAATTTGGTAAAAATATCTACAATATGACACTCTGATGAAATAGGGACAAAATGGATTGTTCCTTGAAGAACATGACACAATACAAGGTGATATTCAATCTCAATATATTTGATATGCTCATAGAAGACATCATTATGAACAATTTTATAGAATTGTGATTATCACAAAAGAGAAGAGTTGTAAAAGAAGAGGAGATACTCATAATTTGAAGCAACCAACATAGTTAGATGAGTTCAGAGGTAGTGTGAGTAAGAGTTCGATATTCCATTTTTGTCCTGGAGTGAGAGAGTGATTGTTTGTTTCTTAATGCGTTATGAAATAAGAGATATGCTAAGAAAGAAATAATAGCCACTAGTGGAGCGATGAAAAGTTGAAGTCTAGCCCAATCAATATTAGAGTACGCTCATAATTCTAATATAGACAAATGGCAGGAGTGAAGATCACGAAAGAAAGTACTTCTGATGTGCTGAAGAATACAAAGAACATCAAAAAAGTGAGTGGTACCAGGTGTTAACATAAATTGACTAACAATGTGAACAATATGTAAAATATTTAGATAGGAGATGACGAGGTATATAAAACTGCTAACTAATTGACGATAAAAAGTACTATCATTGAGAAGAGTGCTATCAGTAGCAGAAAGATGAATACTGGGTTTGAGTGGAGTGCTAGTAGTTTTAACATCAATGATACTAGCACGAGAGATGAGATTGGTGACATTTTGTTTGTGACAAATAATAGCCAGATTTATCCGATAAAACCTTAAGATCCAAAACTCTAATTACTTAAATACTTCATCTCAAACTATTAATGTATAAAATATTTGATAGTGGAGATCTCCTGAGTATCATCGCTAGTAATTATCATATCACCAACATAAAAGAGAATAAAAGTGTACACTTGATCTGTCTTGTGAAGGAATAAGGCATGATCATAAGGGCTGGATTGAAAATAAAAAAAAACCAATAGTGGAGCCAAGTTTAGCAAATTAGCCTTAAGGAATGTGTTTCAATTTATGTAAGGCTTTGCGAAGATGATAAACTTTAATAAGTATAAGATCATAACTAGTTAGAGGTTGCATATATACACTTCTTTTGTAAGATTATTATTGGGGAATGCATTATTTACATCCATTTGGAATATCAGCCAACTCTTGCTAGCAGCAACTATAATGAAATTGTGGACTAAGGTTAAACAGGTTACAAGAGTAAATGTCTCCTTATAATCAATTTCATACTCCTAGGTAAATCCTTTAGCAACAAGTCAGGCTTTGTATCGCTTAAGTAGTCCATCAACTCAAGTACTAATTTTATAGAATCATTTGCAACTAACAATAGAATTGTCTGAAGGTAAATCAACCATGTTCTAAGTATTTGATGCTAGTAAGTGTCTATAATTCTTTTGTCATTGCTTTTTGTCATAAAGGGTTAGAGCTTGTCTTGCAATAGGTGCAAGGTCGATATAAAGAGACATCAACAAAATAAATATGAAAATCTTGAAGACAAATAGAAGGGTGACACACAATATGAGAAATGGGTTAAGGACTAAGAGGTTCTAATGAGTGAGTAGATAGAGAAGGATCATTTGGCTGAAGTGATTGATCCACGACTGATGTAGATATAATGGGATCAGGTGTACAACTGTTTCGAATTGCTAGAATTGTTAGAAAATGATCATGTAAAAGAAATGTTAAGAAATAAGCATATGATGTGATAAAAAAATTAACGACTCTAAAATTTTGAAATAATTGAAAACATCTTATGCTCCTAAAAGGTCATATGCAAAAAGATACGAAGTCTTTGAAAAAAGTGATCCCAACACCTATCTCATACCTTAAGAAGCAACATAATTGTTCTCGTGGTTCTAGTTTGGTGTATTTATGTAATTGGAAAAGAACAAAACAAGCACTAGTTAAGACTTCTAAAAGTTTGGTAGTCAGGAGCACGATTATACAAGCGTTCATAAAGATAGATATTACCTACGGTTGAAAAAGAAATATGAATTATAGTATAAACAACAATAAGAGCAACATCTCCCTAAAAGGTTTCTAAACAAGGGGTAGAGATGAGAAAAGTTTAGATATTATTAAAAATGTGTGTATCCTTCCGTTCAGATTTGCCATTCTATTGAAAGGTGCATGGACAAGATCTTTGGATAACAATTCATTGCCGATCAAGAAAATGGGTAAAATATTTATCTTTATAATCCGTGAAAATATTAGTGTACAAGATTTTGATCTTGCATGAAAATTGAGTTTGAATCATATTTACAAAGTGAGAATATATAGAAAACAATTCAAACCTATGATATAGGAGATAAATCCATGTATATCAAGAAAAGTCAAGAAACATCACATAATATCACAAACCACCCATGGTGTCATGAGGAACGGGCTCCCAAATATTAAAATTGAATCGAATCAAAGGGTGTCAAAGAAACATAGTTAGTATTAATAAAAGGTAAAGTATGACTTTTGGGAACCAATGAACCATTATAAATTAAAGATCCAAGTATAAGATTGAAAAGATGACTAAGACAAGTGTGCCAGATATTGGATGTAACAACAACAACAACAACAAGACGTTTGGATAGAAGGTGAAGACATGTAAGTTCAAACAGTTGTCTAACCTTATGGCCTATCCTAAAGATCTTGCTTGTCTGTGGATTTTACACAATGCAACTTAGGTATTTGAATAACGCCTATACTTTGAACATGTATAGTAGAGTTATCAACAATACAGACAAGTGAAACATAAAGAGTGCTCAAAAAATTAGATAAGAAGGAGTTAGAGGTCATGTGGTTGTAATAAGAAGAATCAAAATACCATGAGTAGTAAGTATCTCATGTGACAAACATGACAGGAGAGGAAATAACATCAAAAAATCTGATTAGAGTTGCTGTAGAAGGCCATAAAGAACTTTTAAAGAGAATTTGAGAGATGTACTCTTTATTAAACCCTTAGTAAAAACATTATCAGTAGTAGTAGGCTGAAAGGATATGAAAGAGTTACATTTTCTAAAAGTTCGTCAGGCCATTTTCTACACTCAAAGATTTAATGACTTCTTTTTTTTTGTAGTAATTACAAAATACCTTCTGAACTTCTTGGTAGAGGTTTGATAAGAAGAAGTTTGAGTGGCAAAAACAACATCAATAGTTGGAGCACATTTTTCTGTTCTAAGGGCATGGAGTTGGGCGTCTTGAATGGTTAGTTCTTAATCATAGTATCAAGGTTTGACAAAAGACTTTGATGAAGAAGAGAGCTACAGATAGACTCGAACTCATCTTTGAGAGTCATCAACAGATGTAAAAAATGCTATCAATTATGAAGATCATCATAGATAATAGCACTTTGAGTATTAGGTTCTGTAGGATCTCCATATGTCAATTGATCCCAAAGCTCTTAAAATTCAAACATAATTGTGGATAGTTTGATCAAATTGTTACATGCGATGAAGTCATTTATAAATCATCATATACAAAATAATAGCTTTTTTAGAAAATCTCATATATTTTTAATAGTATCAAATAATCAAACGTCAAGCTTGATTATGTTGGCACAGGCATTGTGAAACCATGTTAAGACCTGATAATCATGCCATTCTAGGATATTAGATGTTCTGTAAATATATCTTTTGCTTCATCTATTTTTTGGGTAGGTTTGGGTATCCTTCTAGTAACAATGCAAAGAAGTTCACTTTTGAGAAAGCTGCATATTTTCTCAACCCGCAAATCATAGTTAGAGTCATTAAATATGACATCGATTGGTTGAGGAATAAATTCAGAAAGTTTGTAAGTATCCACAGTGCACAAAAGAACAAGATTTTGTTTGGAAAATAAAAGAACAACATTTGTTAACAATAAGGCTTGAAAAAAAAATAAAAAGTACAAAACAATTTGTAGAGTTGGAAATTGGCCAATTTGAATGTGAAAATGAGTTCACAGCACCCAAAAACCTTAAGAATTGGTTTTAGCAAAAAGAAAACCGGTAAGAAAATAGTTGAACTGGTCAGTTAAATGTATTGGTCAACAGTTTTGAACCGAATCGGCTGAGCTGAATCAATGATGAGGTGGCAACTAATGTGGCAGACATGAGACCAAGGATGATGTGGCTGATGTTTATGTAGCAAATGTGAGACCCATGTGATGACATGACTACTGATGTGACAGTTGATGCAGATGCTGACATGGCAAAGAAGGGATATGGTTGCTAATGTAGAATGTATGTGGATGTTAATGTGGCAAATAACGTAATAAAAGGTGGGACCTAAGTAGAAAACACCGTTGTTTAAGTCATATTCTTCCTTTGGAAAACAGAATACAAAAATTCCGTAGTGGCTATCGATGACGTTTGCATTGGAGATTATGTATGCGGTTTGCAATGTTGTGATCGTCTTGAAGATTAGAAGAATTTGGTATATACCAAATAATTACTAGACGATTGAAGAATTTGTTATATACCAAATAATTACTAGATGATTGAAGTACCTCCAAAAAAGCAAACACAGAAGGCCAAAATTTTTTTTACCCTTTTTACAATGGAGGCTTTGACACCATATAAAAAATAAAGATGATTGAGAGAAAATAATGTTTGTATTTCTGTGTGTATAAATTCTTACAGCAAGTGAACAACACATATTTTAGTTATATACAATTAAGGAAAATATCCCTTAATCTATTTTAATAATATCCTTAAATTTATGTTGATTGTATCTCAAAATCTATGCTAATGAACAGCTAATGACAGTTAATAGTTGACTTATATATATGTTAACAGTAAGGATTGCATGTGGCTCACTTCATATTTGTAATCAATCAAGGCTTAAGGATGCCAAACAAATTTGGACGCTAGTGATTTGAGCAAGAACATGCACCATTTTTAAAAAAGCTGTTGTTACCTCAAATCTTGAATCTCCAGCAACAAGCCCTTCAAAATATTTGGCCAAGTTGATGTGATTTCTGATATAGCATTGCAGATTTTCCAAGCCATACAATCGTAATACCATCCATAGTTTCAATGACCTAACATGGAGTTTTAGTTAGTAGAAGACTATGCTACCTTTGGTGCTTGAAACACCTCTTGCATAGATGGTAGGATGCACAAGACATGCATTTTTCTATTCCAATTTAAGCCAAATAAGATCTTAGTCCTGAAAGCAAAACTTAAAGCAAACCTAAACCGACGTCCAAGAGGAATTTGCCAATCTTTGTAGTCCACGACCATGTTTGCTTGAGAGGCCTGAAAAATAAAACACAAAATGCCATGAGAAAGCTTCAGTAAACAAATAGAACCATTAGTGAGAAGACTATACTGACCATCCACTCATTTAATGCCGGTAACTTTATCTGAATATTGCACAATCTTTCATCCTTCCAAGATCATTCAACTACTATCTCATCTCACAGTATTGAAGGGTTTAAATAGGAGATCATAATTTTGACAATGAAAACTTGTAAAGATTGATACACAACTTCTGCACCTAGCTTAAGAAAGATAGCATGAGTTAAGGTTTGATTCTTCTTCTTTTTTTATTTTTAAAGATATCTACAACTTTGTATAAACATGCCTGGATCAGTAAGCCTCCTTCTGTTAAGAGTGCAGGATTGGAGAATGCACAAACAGCCAAAAAGTTGACAGACTACTGCATATACTACTTAAGCTTTAATGCTAATACTTTGATGCTTCATGAACCAAAGGTTAAGAAATATATAGATTCTCAGAAGGTCTAGGAGAGCTTGAAAATTGCCTATCTTGACTGCTTACCATGTTGGAAACCTTCAAAAGTCATTCCCGGGTCACTGATTATGAAAGTAATTTGTATAAAATGTTCAATAACTCCAGTAACATAAATTCAATTTCATGTTAAATACATGTCTCAGATCTGTAGATTAATTGCATATGAAAATGTAGAAGGAAGCTTACTTTGTTCTTCAGAAACTCAGGATTTGTAGATAGGGACTGAATTAAAGCATTTCTGTCCTGTTTTCATGCAAGATAGCATCATTACTTAAAATCTTAACATATTCGAAGAAGTAAACCATTCAAGGAAAGCAAATCAAAGGCACATATTATCAACTACAAATTGTATCAAGAGTCTTTCAGGTACACAAGTTAAATTCCACATTGACATCATCATTATGCAATCAGCAAACCTTAATTGCTGCCTAAATGCAAAACTTACTTTGATCTTAGTAACTACACAACTGAGCATTTTCAATGTCCTAATCACTATCTCAACAATACTGTGGTAGCTGGCCAACAGGGATCATCTCCTAAATATTTTTGACAACACTAGTAAAAGATTGGGGCTAAATCTGGTGAATGCATGCAGATGTTTCTTTGTTCATGTTACTGGCATACTATCCGATGCTACTTAATAAATGCTCCCTCAAAGTTAACCTCGACGTTCCCTACTATCCTTAAAGGAATGAACCTTCAACAAATGAAGAGGAGCTTCAACCATGCTTCATCATTTGAGTACATACTGTACATTTGTTAAAAGCATGTAATAGATAGAGAGAAAACGAGTAAAAGCATATTGTTAAATATTTTCCATAAAAAGCCTAGTTGAAGGTAATCAACAATTACCAACAAAAAATCTGTCAATTTTTATTAATAATAAAATTTTTATCTGATTTTTTAATAATAAAAAATGGCTTAGATTTTTTATTTTTTAATCAAATATTTTGAAATTCTCATTATTATTGGAAATGCATTTATCAATAATATTTCTTGAATCATATATAGGGAGAAAATGATGGAAACATAGAGACTGGAAAAACTCTTACCTTCACCCAAAGGGCTGAGCAATCAAAATTTGTCAGCAACCATTTATGTGCATTCATGTTAAAAGAATCAGCTTCCTCAACACCATCAAGATAGTGGCGATATTCCGGACATATACAAGCACTTCCAGCATATGCAGCATCCACATGAAACCAAATTCCATTCTTCTGTTAAGAGGCCATCAGAAAATATAATATTACCGTCCTATATAGCAAACTTTCAGGGAAGTCCTATAAAAAGTGATTTTCAGAGATCTTTCCCGTGTCCACATCATTTAGAATCACAAGGCCCCAGCACAGTTTAAGTAAAGATGTCCCTTCTTTATGTGCCTTTTTCCATTTGCAAAGTTATTCAACATGCAGGGGGATAAGTACCCTTTGTACACCTGGTTAGGGAGGTTATCTACAGAACTTCACTATAACATGTAAAGAAGAAGCCTTCTAATTTCACTAGCTTTGGCTAGTTATCTATTCTTTCCCCCATTTTTGTTTCAATTTATGTTCATTTGATAAATAGAGTTAGTTGAGGTTCCATATAACACTTGGCATCCAATTTTGATGCCAAAGATCAAGGAATGCAGCTATTTCATATTGACTATGTCATACTTTCTTTAATCACACTTAAATCTTTACTTCGGAAACAGCCAAGTTTAACGTCACCTTCGCAATCTTTCCTAGAGGAAGCAACGGATCAATAGCTGTTGATGATGTAGTTCCAACCTGCAAATACATGACAATGACACTTCGAAACAAACAGATAACATGAACATCTCATGTCAGGACTACCAATTGTTATTTAACTTGGAAAAACTTAAAAAATAATCATTTTACCAAAACACTAAAATTACTTTATAAGGAAAAGGCTACAATTGATAAAACATAAGGAAAGAGAGAGCGTAAAGTAACAAGTACTAGTTTTTTATAATTGCCATATCTTACAGTGGCACATAAAAAGAAGGGGACCCATCCCATATCAACGTCATGTGAAATTGTTTCACTGAGTAAATCTGGTGAAAGAGCATAATTTGTAGAAGAATCAGCTTTTAGCACCCTGAAATTTTGTGGATGAATTCCTGCTATCTGGCTCAAGTAAACAAACATCATAAATTAAAATAGATCAATCAAAAGAAACAATGCTTGCAGGAACATACATCTGGTTCACCTTGTTCATCAGGAAAAATTTCAAAAGGGTTGCATTTGCAAAAAACTAAGGACATACAGATGGATATGCAATAAGTTATTAAGTTCGGTTTTGTAAAGCTTGCTTGAAGTGGATAATTAGAGTCTACCAGGCATGCTACAAACATACCTGGCAGGCTTTCTGCAAAGCCGAATGTGTTTGATCAGAAGCATAGACCACAAGTTTCTCAAGGGAATTTTTTCTAATCCTCCCCAAAACTTTATCACGAGCTGCCAGTAGTACAACTAGAACAGCTTCACTTGCAGTGCCTTGAATAACTCCCCCACCTTGCCCTACAACATAATACCAAATGCGTTGAAGAACTTTATCTCAATAATTAGATCCTAATCTGACGTCTAATTGGTTACCTGATGAGAGAAAATCTTCAGGTAATTTCAGCATTTTACCAAGCCAATCAAGAACAATCATTTCAAGCTCTGTTGCAGCAGGAGAAGTTATCCAGCTGAAACCCACTATATTAACACCGGCACTAAGCATTTCTCCCAAAAATCCTGCGATACTGCTGTTGGAAGGATAGTAAGCAAAGTAATTCGGGCTTTGCCAGTGCGTCACCCCCGGCAATATCTTCGCCTGAACGTCTGCAATCAAACAGAAGATGAAGAAGTGCGATAAAGAAACATCGGTGAAACACAAGATAACACATTCAGCGACAACCAATGTACTTCGTACTCTTAGGATCACAGCTAAATAACATGCAAGAAAATGTAAGCGAATCTAAAATGAATAACTTAACCATCAAGAACGCTTTGAAACGATTCCGGTTGGGTTGGAGCAGACTCCGGCAGAAGTTTATGAAGATAGCCAGGCTGAAACCATTAACATTAAAGAACCAAGAGACATGCGAACATGAGAGATTAACCAAGGACTTGATAGTCAAAAAAAGAAGGATAACCAGTCCCCAATACGGAAAGGATTAATGAGATAAGAACAAAATATCCTTCATCATATTCTCAAGTAAAAAAGAAAAAGAGAAAAAGATGAAATTAAGAAAATGGGCGACCTCAACTTGGCTGAGAACAGGGATAGTCTCAATGGTTTTGTAGTAATCAGCAATGAAATCAACCATCTTATGTCCACACTCTCTAAGTTGCTCAGCGTCCATCGGTTTCAACCCGCTCTCCCTGCAAAACAAAACATAAAGAAGTAAACTTTGATCAAAAAGAAAAATCCAAAGCCAACGTTTTGGAAACTAAAGCACAGAGCTCACATTTGGTTGTGAATTAGGAAACGCAAATGGATGCTGGAGGACGCGGAGTGTAGAGAATTTATTCAGAATTAGCTTTGTTTTGCAAACAAGGGAAGTGTAAAAGACGGACGGAATGAAATCACTTGTTCACTTAGTATGTGCTCTGTTCTGTTTACAGTTTACAATTATTAAGACTCCTAGTCCTATCCTATCTAGTCAGTGAAGACAATAGACGGGACAAGTACACGGCTGCCACAACTCGCTCGTGCCTACTCCCTCCTTTGCAACTAACGTAACGTAGATATTGTCAAAGTTTCAGTGTCCTGCATATGCAGTTAGTGGCCCATTAGTCTTTCCAACTTGCTTCATCAATTAATAAAATTAGCGATTCAGTTCTGGATCGCTATCTAATGTTATTTTAATTTTTAACATTTAAGGGGTGTTCTGTCTCTTTTTTTCTATTGTGATTTTAGTTTTCATTTTCTATTTTTTAAATAAAAACAAAATTTGACTTAATTGTTAATGTCAATGAAATTCTCACAAACAATAATTATATATTAAATAAAACTTGAAAACAAATTTATTTTAATATCTTATATAATATTTATTAACAACTATTAATAAAATTATTTTATTTTATTAAAATGAATAATTTAAAATTTAATATATATTTTTAATATATTTTAATAATCAAATAAAATTATATTTGAAATTTATATATATTTATTTAGTTTGATAATAAATCAAATTAAAAAAAATAAACAAAAACTACTTTTATGGTTTCATAACTTTTGAAACTAGAACAAACTAAACTAAAAACTAAAACCAAAAACTCAAATAAGCAGCTTTTTTTTACTTATTTGAAAATAAAAATAAAAATGAAAACAAACAAGCCCTAAGAATATACTTTAGTTGAAACTTTTGTTTTTTTTTGTGATTTTTTTGTATAGATACAATCAATCTATTATTCAGATATAAGATTCAGTACTACTAGATTTCTGCAGACCCACTTTTACTGAGTTGTTATTGTTACTATTGTAATTTTTCAATATAACTACATCTTATATCACTAAATTATTTTTAGCTTTGTCACTATTCACTACCATCCATATTTTCAAGAATGGAATAACCAAAAAATAAAAAGTGTATTAAATTCAAAAGCACTCAAAAAGCAAATTAATAATTAATAGGCTGATATCTAATTTTTTTAATGAATTTAATAAATCAATTTGTTAACAAATAAAGAACAAATAATTAAATATTAAAATATATTATTCTTCTTATTATTTTTATATCAATTCAAGTCAATAGTTAACATTAATCTTATGTTATTTTAACACATTATTTTTTATATTCGACTAAAGAACATTTGTTAATTTTAAAAGTTATAGTGTAAAGACTAAGACATTAATATGTGTTAGTTCCCTATATGATAATATTTATTACACCAATATTTATTAGGGTTTAACATTATATTGTCATGTTAGATTAAACTAAACATATTATATTGAAAATTAATAAAAATTTATAAGTAAAATAATTTATAACCATTAAATTTAATTTTATGTTGAAAAATTATTTTGTTATTTATCAAAAGCCACCCATTTCATTATTGCATGTGAGTATTATCTTATTTCTCTCTTTAATTCACCATCTTGACACTAAACTTTAAGATTTTTAATGCACTCTCTTCTTCATATATTACCCCTTTTACATTAAGGAAGTTCTTGGAATTTTTATGTCTCAAATTAAAACGTTAAGCTTAAAATTACAAGAGAAATTTGAGATGATGGCTTTGTAAATCAACTAAATGACTATTGTTAATGATAATTTTGACGAAAATGTTGACTTGGATTGATATAAATAAAAGAAAACATCAAGATGAGTTAATTTTCTGTTAAAAATAAGCTGATTTGAATTAGTATTGTTAAGTTGAATTAGTATTGTTAAGTTGTTAGTATTGTTATTGTCACATCTGCATGTGGGTCTACCGGAAACAGCCTCTCTACTATGTAGGGGTAAGGCTGCGTACTATCAAACCTCCCCAAACCCCGCTTCATTGCGGGATTTCAAACTGGGTGATGATGATGATGATGAAGTTGTAGAAGAAGAGAAACTATCTATATAAAAATATATGAAAAAGAGTATCTTTCTTCAAAATTTGACAAGTTACAAATTGTGGGAGAAGTAATTTTAATTTTATTAATAAATAATTTATATAAATTAGTGAAACAATTTATTATTTAGTATTGTACTTAATTGAGGAGACATGATTCCTTATTTAAAATTTTTTATTAAAAATTATCCACTATTAAATATTTTTATTTGATGAAAAAATTATAAATTTTTATGATTATTGTAATAACATAATATTTAATAACAAATATTTGTTTCTATACATATTAATATGGTTGCATGTACCATTTACAAAAATCTAATAAGTAAAAGAAGTTACAAGAATTTCTTTTTTAAGGGTAAATATTTCATTAATTAGTAAACAAAATGTACATTCTACTTACAAACTAGTTTATATAAGTGATGTCATGCTAGTTAAGGCTAAACTATCCCTGAATATGTAAGGAAGCTAACCTATAGCTCCAAGTTACCGATCTTATGCTTCTAAACCATTCCTCATTATAAAGCCACTCATTGTTGCATCGGGAGAGATAGTTTAGAGTGCAATCCTCTCGCCAAGACAACTAGGTGTATTTCAAGTTGAAATATGTGTAGAGCCACTATTATATCTCGTGTAGTTTTTTCTAAAAATTACACTACTTTTTGTATTCCATATGAGATGAAATAATGCTCCAATACTAATTTTGAAGAGTTTCTTATCCCATTTATTACTGAAATAGACCAGATTTGCCCATTCCATTATTCTTAGCCAACTTGTGATGTTGCAATGAGTGTTGAAAAGTTCTAACAGGCCTCTCCATAGTCTTTGAGAGTAACGACATTCAAAGAATAAGTGTGTGTCACTTTCCAATGTTGCTCCATATAGTATACATGCCTTACTCTCAATTGTGAACTTAACTATATCTTTATTAACTAATCTTTATTAACAATGACTCTAAGAAAGTTGAGTTCCCTTATTTTATACAAAGG
Source organism: Erythroxylum coriaceum (assembly GCA_026874005.2). Taxonomy (NCBI): domain Eukaryota; kingdom Viridiplantae; phylum Streptophyta; class Magnoliopsida; order Malpighiales; family Erythroxylaceae; genus Erythroxylum; species Erythroxylum coriaceum. The sequence continues at coordinate 135,807 of JANQAP020000103.1, forward strand.
ACCAATTATAAGCCAATTATCAAACCAAAAATAGTTCCATTTCCATTCCCAATGTTATGTTTGATATCTTGCATAAAGGACCTAGTTGATAGAATTCTTTGTAGTGTAGGATTGTGTAGGCTTCACCTGTAAAGTCTATATACTCTCCTCTTTTATATGATATGTATGGATCCATTTAATCTGTCTCCTTTTTTGTGTAAAGTATCCATGGCCTTTTAGTTAGGAGAGTTTTGGACATAACCCTAACTAAATTGATCTCAATTCCTCCTTCTTATTTAGGAAGACAAAGAGTGCTCCATTTGATACTCAGGATTTTTATGTTATTAGTAGGTCCCTTCCATGTGAAGTCCTTGATTAACCTTTCTATTCTATTGAAAACCCCTTTAGGTAAAGCCAAATATGAAAGCCAGTAGGTACTTAGATTGTTGAGGATAATTATAGTTAGTTGGATTCTGCCTCAATAAGATAAACATCTATTACACCATGAGTTTATTCTCTTCTCTATGGAGTATATCAATGGTTTATAGTCACTAATATTTAGGCTTCTAGTAGAGATAAGAACTCCTAAGTACCTAAAAGGTAATGACTCCATCTTAATCCTAATGTAGCAAGGAGTAGCCTGTCATAAAAGACTATATCACATAAGACATATATGGAGCTTTTGTCAAGGTTGAAACTTAGTTTAGATATATCTTTGAATTTCATCAATGATCTCATAAGCAGCTTTATTGACTCTTTATCTACACCACACAACATAAGCAAATCATCAGCAAAAGTAAGTTGAGAAATTTGTGATTTGCTGCATTTATGATGATACTTGAACTTGGGGGAATTACTAATGTATAGCAATGTAATTCTACTTAAGACCTCCATTGCAATTGTAAATTGGAAAAGAGATAGAGGGTCCCTTTATATAAGTCTTTTAGATACCTTGAATATGTAAGAAGGCTCTTCGTTAATGTAATAGCCCATTTTCCATACTAAGGGTTAGAGCCTTAGATTATTATATATGAGTCAAATCATTTTAGCATTTATGAAATGCATTTCATTCACATGCATATCATTAGCATACGCACATGAATTATGATTTCGTACACATTGCAAAGATAGTATATGCACTCAATTGACATAATTTAAGGTATGAAAGGTTTAAAATGATCATGATGTTAATTGTGTATTGTTTATGTCTTGAATTTTGGTTTGATTGGTTATAAGTAGTAAATTTGGAATTAATTGTTACAGTTAGAAAAGCGATGAATTAAAATGTATATTTAGATTAGGAAAATGTCAAGTGGCAAGACAAATTGGCACATGAAAAATTAGGATAACTAAACCTATGAAATAAATCACAAATGGCATAGATAAATGAGTGACATTTGGCATGGGTAATTAATTGACAAATGGCAGCAATGATTAAGTGACAAATGGACTAGTAACTAGGTGACATTTGGTAGTTTATGGAAGGGATAAGTGGCTTACATGCTTAGGGACATATGTTAATGTAATATGGTGACATCTAGTATTTAAGGTGTAATGTTTCTGCAAGAGTTGTTTCAACCTTATTCATTCTTCTTCTTTTCTCATCTCTCACCACCAAAACTTGCTTATATCTCCCATCCTTGTGTTTTTCTTGAAGCTATGCTAAACTAACACACCAAATACATGCTTTTACCCTTCACAAAATAGCTAAAGAACTAGATTATTGTTGTCTTTTATCTTAGCCGAAAGCCATCTAATTTTCACCTTAAATTTGGGATGATTTTGCATGCATGGAGGGCCAGATAGACTTGATAAATTGAATTGGAATTGGAACCTAAATAAGTAAGTAAAGTGTTGCTCTTTATGGCATGTTATGATAGAAAGATTATGATGGTTGAATTGGGATAGATTTTATATGATGTTGATGTTAAAGATGTGCTGGAAAATGGAGAATGAATGGGCACTTTTCTATTCTGTTTTTGCATGTACGAAAATAGAAGTTCATGGACTGTTGCATGGATGATTTAAGTTGGGATTTAAAGTATAATTGATGAGGAATTCATGCTAAGGTGTTTTCAAATATGGAAAATTAGAGTAGTAAGTGTGTTTGTAAAAAAATGAATGTTAATGACATAAGTGAGCAGAATTTTGCAAGCCTTAGTGTAACCAATATGGAATTTAAATTAAGCTGAAATGAAGTAACCTTAAGGGAAATGAAATCTAGAAAGTTTCAGGTGTTAATGATGCTTCTAAGCTTGTAAAATTCGTGCGGTGTGAAAGGTAGAAAAGTTACACACATTAGTGATGTTGATGACAAATTCTGGAATTTTAATTTTAGCCTTGTATACATGTTAAACCAGCTGAGAAATTTCACTCTAAATTGGTATATTTGGACTTGATTAAGGCTAGGAATGAGCCTATATTGTTTCTTGATTAATTGGTTGAGAGTTTGATAAGTTTATGTAGTCAATTGATGTTATAATCTAAAGAATGGACTGTTTTAATGTGGCTGAGTTCAAATCTAGAAAATTATGATTTGTTAAAGGAATAAATGAATTCTTTGAATGCAAACATGATCTTAAGGACATGAGTAATGTGTATAAGGTATGGATGAATGAGCATTGAAGAATATGGGGTATTTATGAATGAGATTGGTTAAATATATGAGTATACATTGTTGGAAAAAGTTTGGTGAATGTATAGATTTAGCTTGCTAAACTTCCATATTTAAAGTAACAATTGTGTGTGTAGTATAAGAGGCTTTTGATCATGGAAATGTTCAAGGATAAATGTAAGTATAGTTGATGAATTTGGAGTAAATCAAGCTAACTTAAAGGTACAAACCTGATTGCAAAATGGTAGTATACAAAATATGATGTTTGAATGGTCAAATTTTATGAAAAGTTACATACCCGGAAAGGTCAATTGAGCATGCATTAAACAACACACACACACACACACACACACACATATGAATGATTGAATATTCATATGATTGATCAACTTAGTAATGTGTGAACCATATGTGTGTATTGCATGATAAAAGAAGCACAAATTGATCGTCAGCATCCAGACATTGTCGGGTCATCAAAGCAATAGCTTATCTGGAGTGTACTGTGAGTTAACCTAAATATTTTCTCACTATAATTGAATTGTTTTTACTAACTTTTGGATATTGAACTGTTATTGATATTATTGTGATAATTCTAGACATTGATGGTTCTAGGAGTTTGTTATTCAGGATTGTATTAGAAATGCTTTCTAATGGTATGTGAATATGGAAAATATGTACTCAACTGAATGTTGAATGCCGGACTCAGATCCGATGAATGTGAAAAACGACTGTGCACATTGAATGAAAGTTATTGATAGCATATTATGTGAATTGATGCATTCCATCACATTGTTATACATGATCAGATAAAGGAGTTGTGATCGGAGTCACCAGTGTGAAAAAGAGCTTAAAGCTAAAAAATATGCACAAAAAGCCACAAGCTCAATTAATAATGGGCCCGGTATTCACAATGAGTACGGGACAGAATATGAAATGAGCCCGGTATCTACAACAGATATAGGCAGTAAATAGGCGCTCAATAAAAAAAAAGTAAAAATGAAAGTGGAGTCATATATTATTATTAAAAATATTATTATTAATTATTTAATAAAATTGATTATATTAAATATTATTCTATTCTATTTGATTTATATTTAAAAATATTTTATTTATATAGAAATATATTTATAATATTATAATATAAAACATCTAAAACAATAACTAAAATTTGAAATAATAAAAAAACTAGAGTTTTTTCACATCTCAAAGGGAGTTAAATTATTTCAACGTTTGATTTTTTATTTTTTATTTATCGCTCACAAAAACTTTTTGAATTACTAGTAGAAATAGATTTCGCTAACGAAAAAGCTTTCAACGCTGCCCAATATCCTTTTCGTTTCCAAATCTTTTTTCGAATACGCTTTTTTGATAGAGAAGTACGTTTTTTTGGAACTGCCATTCAAAAAAAAAGAGGTTATTTAGTATAGTTGGATGTGAAAGACATCTATAGTTCAAAAAAATGATTTTTACTATTCATTAATTATCTATTGAGTTTTCAAACTCGACTCTGTTTATAAAAAAAAAGGAAAGTCTGTCCGCTTCGATTTCTATTTCTATTTCTATCATTTTTCGTTATATTCTACTTATATATGTGTATATGTGATATAATCCAGCAAAGGGGGTAAGAAGCTAAACCCTATTGATTCTAATAACTAATAAAAAAAAACTGGAATTCTGGTAAAAAGTAAAGCTAAAGGAAAAAATATACCTAATTGAAATTCAATATTCAAAATTCAAATGAGACTAGTAGTTAATTGGTTAAAAAATAGAAGATTGATAAAAAAAGCCTATGTA
>JANQAP020000103.1:258018-279563 GCA_026874005.2 Erythroxylum coriaceum
AAATGGGGTTGGAAGAGTGATGATTTGTTGATAATTGATAAGTTGTTGTTGAGATGATTTGTTTTGAGATAGAAAGGTCATTATGATGAATGTGTATATAATGTGTTTTGTTTTTGGTGTATATGATCAAGCATGGATTTTGGATTGTGTATAGATGTTATTTAACTATAATTAGGGTATAATTGAAGAAAAAATGATGTGGATATAAGTTAGAAGTGATAGACTAAGAAAAAGAGATGAATTAGGATGAAATTGATGATGAAGTGTGCTGGAAATGTGTTAGATGTAGTGTTTCTACAGAACATACATCTGTGTTTTTGACACATCTTAACCTACGGATATCCAAATAGGATGATTGTTGATTTATAGTAAACTGAAGACAAATGGCTACAATTTTCATGAATAAATCAAGTTTGAATTCTATCTCTAACAATTTTGAAATTTGTCTTCAAGTTGAGTTTCAGATTATGTCTCTGTTTCTGAACCGTATGGAGTAAATTGTGTATAACTTTCAGAATACTGAGCCAAATTGTATGAACTTAGGTTCTTTAGAATCTTAAGACATAGATGAACAATTGTTTAGAGAAGACTTTACCTAAAACCCTCATTTTCTAGGTGTAAAATGGAAGTGAAGTTTGGATAAAAATAAAAGAAAGAAGGAGGAGTGTGTCGGCCCAGAACCAGGTCGCGATCGCGATTTTGCTGGGCAATCGCGACCAGAGGGTTGTATGCGGGTGATTTTTTTTTGAACATGTGTTGGTATTTTGATGATATCTTGAGCTGTAGATGTCCAAATGAGGTGATTCTTGATTCAGATAAAAGTAGAGACATAATTCTACAACTTTCTTAAAGAAGTCTAAATTTAATTCTGTATGTAAACTTTCAAAATTTGGTCCGAAATTGAGCCTTGATTGAGGTTGTAGTACTACCCGAGATAGAAATTATGTCTTGATGTTTTCATAAAGCCTGAATGGATATAGGCTGAATCAGACAAAATTATCTTCACAAAAGTTGTATTCCATTCTGTTATCTTTCAATTGGTATTAAGTTTGTAATTTTTAGATATCTGAGTTGTACAATTTGTGGGTATGTTCATGAACTAGCCAAAAGTTCAATTATACACAGTCTGTGATATTGTGAGTATAACTCATAGGATACTAAACCAAATTGAATGATCTTGGTATCATTAGAAACTTAAGAGATAGACAAACAATTTTCTAGAATAAAGTACCCTCAAAGTACTTCGTTTTCATTATTAGATTGATCATGGAAAGTTGACCTGAAAGTGTGTTTTGGGAAAAATCTGAATTAAAAAAATGAGTTATGAATATTGATTTTTATGGTTTTATTGGGGTATAAACCATAAGTATAAATGATGCTTATGTGAGTTTGGAAATATGTATGATCATGTGATGAGAATAATGGAAAGATACCTGGGATTGTTATGAACATGCATTGTACATATTTCATATACATATATGTGCATAAATGAATACTTATAATTGTGCTAAAGTGTGATGTGTGTATATTGCTTGTATTAGAGGAGCAATTGGAACGTCAACATCCAGACATTGCCAGAACTTTGAGGCAATAGCTTCGGAAGCAAGCGGTGAGTAACCTAGACGGTCTCACTCAATTATTATTGTGTTAAATTTTGTTTTGACTTATCCTATGAATGTATAATGTTGTGTACTAAAATCCAAACACGAAGGTCCAATGATTGTGATGTATGGGTTAGATATTAAAGTGCTACTTGTATGTGAATGGGAAGAACTAATTGTTTCTTGAATTGATTGATTGATTATGAGATGCATTCCATACATGAAGGCATAATCAGATAATGAGAGTTGCGACCTGAGTAGCCACCGAAAACGAGCTCAAAGCTCTGAATGTGAATAAGAGCCAAAGGCTTACTATGTAAAATGAGCCCTGTATCCCTAACGGATAAGGGACAATATAAATAAGCCCAGCATCCACAATGGATATGGGACAGTTTAGGCACTCGATCACAACAACTTCATAATTGGAAAAGAGTCATATGTGCATTCCATATAATTTTTATTAAGTATGTTTGATTGATTGAAATGCAATTGTCTTACTCTTAAATGAAAATGTCCTATGTGATATTATATGAAAAAAATGCAATGATCTGAATTATATGTTATGTGAATTGATATGTTGTATGAATTGAGTGAACCATCGATGATGGTTACCTCATCTGAATTTGTAAAACTCACCCAAAATTTTCATGTTGACATTTCAGGATCGAGAGAGGATTCTAGCTACTGAGAGACCGTACAAGAAGCTTAATTCTTGTACTTTTCTGAAGAAGATATGGCTCAAAGGTTGGTCAGCTGGACTGAAGGATTTAGTTAGATCTTTTGTATTTCCTCTTTCATGTAGTACGTTTTGTATTAGGATATGATGATGTACATGTACAAATTTTTGAAAGCTACAATATATATACATTCAGATTTATGAAATGAAAAGAGGAAATTTGTTTTTAAAATTTGGTGACTTTCTTGTATCATAGTAGATGCCATGATTAAGTGGGATAAATTGCCATATTATAAAGTGAAAGTGTGATGTGTGATAGTCAACATGCCGTTGTTATAAGGTATGTACTAGAATATCATAAGGGTGTTCCGGTATGTACCTTATAGCAGTGGGGGTGTTACACATAAACATATAAAAACACATTCATGAAACATTACAATAACGGTATAATGGCATTAAATCTTATGGAATTAACTTAACCTCAAACATAAATCATTTAAAATGTGTCAACACATTAACTTATTCCTTTCATACAAACACAAATCATTTAAAATGTGTCAACACACTAACTTATTCCTTTCATGTTTAAGTACTTTGAATTGAATATACATATCAATCAAAACATTAACACCCTATTCTAACACCTGTGACACTTATATGCATGCACTTATTATTATCAATCAATTAAAAGGAAAACTATCACTAAGTATCCTTTAATGAAAATTCTTGCTATTTGTAAAAAATCAATAGGTTTATTTATTGTAACACATTTTTTAGATTTTCTTAAACGATAACCTAATCTTTTGATACAAAGGAAAACACCTAGTCATAAATGTCCCTAAGTTACTCCACTAGGTCACTTTTTTTATTTAGCTTTATTGAAGCATCATTCTAGCCTTTTGACCTGAAGACAAACATTTTGTTGTGAATGCCCCCAGTTACTCAGCTATATTACAGCTCTCAACTGGCTATCAGCCCTATTCTTAACCCAATATTTGTTTCAAAAGGGCCAATAGAATAATTATTTATTTAACACACACTTTTCTTTTTTCTTTTTATAATAAATATGACTTTAACCTACCTCATTTCTTTTTTCTAGTCAATCATTCTCATGAAATTGTACTAGTAATGCTAACTAATTCAATTGACTGTAATTATAAATGTATACCGACAAAAGTCATAAAGTGAAAAATAGGTGTCATATCCTAATTATTTATTCATCCTAAAAATACTTAAAACACAAAATTCATAAGTTACTATGCCTTTACAAATTAAATGACCATATTCATAGCTAAATTAATTCCATTCAATTCTTTCCATTGACACATTCACACAATTCGTATATATGTAACAAAATGTTTGCACTATGTCAACCAAATAAAAACTAAGACAATATGATATGCAAAAGTCAAACACTTAACATGTCAATACACAATCCTCCCCACACTTGGACAATACATTATCCTCAATATGATAAAAATGCACAACACATAAAGGAAACAAAAAATGACAAGAAAAATATAAACAAAAAGAAAAAAGGTTAGAGCTTGAAACCCGTTAAAGTGATTGAAGTGGTGATGGTGTTGTTATCAAAGACCAAAGTGAAGACCTTCCCCTAGCTTTCCTTTTCAACATCTTTTATTCCTTTAGTTGACTCCTAGTCTTGCTTCCCTAACTTATAATCACTTCAAAAAAAATAAGAAAATTAGAAATCCAAAAAATTATAAGAACATGAAAATTAAACCTAATTACTAGAATTCAAAACAAACCTAACTACACATCAATTGCAATCTAACTGTTGTGTCTAGTTTCTATTGCTTTTAATTGCCTTCATATCTTGATTTTGGTTACAAATCCTTGTGTTTTGATCCAAATGTGAGATATATTAAGTGAAATTGGTGTGGATATTGTATGAATGTTTATTGGATTATTTTGTGAATTTTGTATGAAGGTTGAAGGGAAAGTCATGAAAACTTTGCATGAAAAGAGAAATAAAAAGGAAGAAAAGTGGTGACAAGTGTCACCACCTCATGTTAGTGACTTAGCAAATGTTAGTCAGTGGTGACTCAACTTGTCACCCCCGTGACTACTCCATTGCATTCACTTAATTCTTACATATGTAGGTTGACGACATAACAACCCTACAACCCTAAACCTAGACTAGTGCTATAAATGGAAAAGGAATGAGAGGTAAAGGGGGGTAGAACTAAAAGGGTTTGACACATTCATTCACAAGGCAAGATAGAGAGGAAGAAGAGAGAAATAGAGAGGAGAAAAAGAGTGAGTCGGTGGAGAAGAGAGAAAAAAAGCAGAGAGGTGGAAGCTAGGGTTAGAGGCCAAAAGCAAGAGCTGAGTTAAATCTATTGAACTTAAGTAACCATTCAGTTGGGTGAGAACAAGCTGAAGCAGAAGACGAGAGCTAATGCAGAAAGCTTGAGTGGGCAGGAGACTAACCACACTCCCTCATCCAATCCTTGTTTGTTCATTCTATTTTTCATCTATACTAATAGTGGACAAATTGGTGTATTATCAAATCATGCGCCTATTGTCACGGCAGTGGATATTGATATTTTGAGAATATTCCTTAACGACCAATGGTTAACGATGGCTCTGATGGGCGGTTTTGCTAGAATAGGCAATAATGAGATTACTATTTTAGTAAATGATGTAGAAAAGGGTAGTGACATTGATCCATAAAAAGCTCAACAAACTCTTGAAGTGGCGGAAGCTAACTTGAGGAAAATTGAAGGCAAGAGACAAATAATTGAGGCACATCTACCTCTCAGACGAGCGAGGGCAAGAGTAGAAGCTATTAATGTGATTTTGTAACTAGTTGGTGCGTCCAAATAATCAAAAGAACTTCTGTTTATACTCTCTATTTTTATTTTTCGCCAATTGAATAGAATCATAAGTAGAATTGGATTCGAATACACCCAACAATGAAAATTTTTGAATTCAAAAATGAAATTGAAAAAAAAGAAAATAGAATGGAAAAGATAAAAAATCAAGAAATCAATAAAATAAAATAAAATAGGGGGTAGAAAAACTTATTAGATATCATTGATTATGATATCTAATAAGTTCTACCTACTATTAGATTTGAACCAATGACTTTCCTCGTATGAAAGCTATACTCTAACTCTTTAATACTTATGTTGACAGTAACATGGGACTGAAGTGTACGGAGATGATGAACAGTGTTTATGCTATAATGGGCTGATCTCTTTTTCTTGAGGCTTAATGCAACTACTTTAGTTAAATATGCATGATTGAGGGATTGTGTTGTTGTCTTATGTTTGCTATAGTTTCTGAACTGAATGGATATAATAGCAGATCAACTTTGCATTATTTTGGTATTAAACGAAAGACTAAGAGGAGAAGTTTAATATGGAATAAGAAATTATAGACACTTAGGTTAAAAATTAGAAATATATTAACTTAAGTGGTAATTAGTTTTTGGGTTTCTATAATTAATTCAGATAATAACTTGTTGAATACGAAAGTTAAATTAGTTTATTATTCGAGTTAATTTAGAGCCTAACTGTTAATTTTAGTAAGATAACTAACCAACCATTTCCCTTAATCATACATAGGAGATTAAATTAGTGAAATTAATTCTCAAGAGTTATCCCCTTCGACTTCTACTCGTTTTTGCTTTTGATCGATTCAGTTTATTTTTTTGTTCAATTGTGAGATTTGCTTTAAATTATTTCACTCAACAAATCGGGATAGAGTGTTTAGAATTGTATCTGTTTTTATTTTTCGTTCAAGATTAATTTAAGTGAACCAATTTCATGTCTGTAGGATATGGCCCTAGATAATCAACTACAACTACCTCATATACTTGCGAGTAGGATAGCCTAGGTCTTTCTAGATCTTTTTGGGCATAACAAGTTTTTAGCGCTATTATCGGGGAGGTGTTTAGCGTTTGAACTTGAATTAATTTGATTTTTTTTATTTGCTTAAGTGATCTGATTATTTGTGCTTGTTCTTGCATGCATGTTTTATTATGTTATTTTGTTAACGTGTTTTGTAATTTTTGTTATTAGTGCTTTCTGTAGTTAGTTCATGCTAGGTAGGAGAACTTTAGGTAGTGAATTCATTTGGTTTATGCAAGGAAAGGAGAAAATGGTGGAATCAATCACTTTGAGCGACCCACCTTGAGCATAACGATTGAGGTGTCCAACTAAAAGACGTTAAAGAAGCGCTAAATAGGAGGCAACCCATATAGTTTTTGTTTTGTTTTTTTAATTAGTTGTTTGTTGTTTCTGTTTATACAACTCATCTTAATTTGTTTACTTTGAGTGCAAAGGCCTACTTTTCAAACTCTTTAATTTGTCTTCCTTGCAGCTATTCTCCACTCTTCAATGTAGTATGCCATGCTTCATACCGCATCAACGCAGCCACCACTCACACTTTCGTATCATATTTCTATCCTCGCTCTTTTATTATTTTTACTATTTGATAGTTTAATGTCTCTTAGTTTTAATGTTTGTCCTTGTTTGTGTTATTTTGTGTCTTAGATTCCTCTTTTACTTTTTTGTATCAAATTAGGAACAATGTGATGATTAAGTGTGTGGGGGAGTATTAGTTAAAAAAAAGTTATTATTTGTGTGTTGTGTGTTTGTTTTCCCATTTAGTAGTTAGAGATGCATGGTCATGACAAAAACTCGACCGGGATTAGAAATACATAATATGAGTGAGTGAGTATACTTTCATGCTTAGACTAATTGACTTGGATTTTGGTTAAAAGGACATTAGCTTGTTGTGATAGATGAATGACACTTTTCATTTGGTAAGGATTTGAGCCTTTCAAGTATTCTTTGTTGAGAGTGTTATTCATAATTGAGGAACTCTAGAACTTACTTACAAATACTAGTTGAGATTACATAATCTTATGCAAACGTTGAAATGATAAAGGCAATTAGGATTTACCCCTTTGCTTAAAAAGCCACCATAATGTTACCTTTAGTGAACCTTCGCTCGACCCCATTATAACCAAAATAAAGAGCTTCAGATTGATGTTTGTGTTTGATATAAGTGGTGGAGATTGGATTAGTAAGCAAGCTTATGTTAGATGCCTTACATGAAATGAATGATGAGTGAATATACCCTTTCTTTGAATGCTTGAGAGGATGGATAGTAGAGTGGGTATCTATCACACTTATTCATGGTTCTTTGAATTGAAGTATTTATTGATTTTGGCTAAATATGTAGAGAATAACTTGATCATGGAGTATTATGAGTTTCAAGTTCTAGGGTTGTGTTTATTGAAATGATTTTTGATATCTTTGACTATTAATTGGGAAAATTGTTATCTCCATTTTTTGTAAAATTGTTGTCTCCATTGTTTGTCCTTTTATAGTATAGTGTTCATTAATATGCTTGAGGATAAGCATAGTTTAACTATGGGGGAATTGTTGTGTCTAGTTTCTATTACTTTTAATTGCCTTCATATCTTGATTTTGATTACAAGTCCTTATGTTTTGATCCAAATGTGAGATAGATTGAGTAAAATTGGTTTAGATATTGCATGAATGTTAATAGGATTATTTTGTGAATTTTACATGAAGGTTGAAAGGAAAGTCACAAAAATTTTACATGAAAAGAAAAATAAAAAGGAAGAAAAGTGGTGAGAATGAATGTTAATTGGATTCTTTTGTGAATTTTGCATGAAGGTTAAAAGGAAAATCATAAAAATTTTGGATGAAAAGAAAAATAAAAAGGAAGAAAAGTGGTGATAAGTGTCACCACCTCACGGTGGTGACTTGCTCATCAAAATGTTAGTCACAATGGTGACACAACAAGTTACCACTGTGTTAGTCACGATGGTGACAAAACTTGTCACCACAGTGACAAAACTTGTCACCACAGTGACAAGTGCTCTCACAAGGGTGACTTAACTTGTCACCCATGTGACTACTCCATTGCATTCACTTAATTCTTAAATGTATAGGTTGACGACATAACAACCCTAAACCTAGACTCGTGCTATAAATGGATAAGGAATGAGAGGTAAAAGGGGCGGAACTGAAAGGTTTTGACACACTCATTCAGGAAGCACAGAGAGATAGAGAGGAAGAAGAGAGAAATAAAGTGAGTCCGTGAAGAAGAAAAAAACATAACAGAGAGATGGAAGCTAGGGAAAGAGGCCGAAAGTGAGAGTAGGAGCTAAATCCATTGAACTTAAGTAACCATTCAGTTGGGTGAGAACACATTGAAGCAGAAGGCGAGAGCTAATGTGGGAAGCTTGAGAGGGGCAGGAGACCAACCGCACTCCCTCATCCAGTCCATTTTGCTTTTTCTATTTTTCATCTGTTGTTTAGTTTCTTGTTTATTTACTGAACTTATTACTTTTTAGCTTAACCAACTATTATTTGTTTTTTTCATAGTTCATTTAGTATTCACTGTTTTATTGCTTTAATACTTTTGTTGACAGTAACATGGGATTGAAGTGTATGGAGATGATGAACTGTATGTTATGCTATAATGGGCTGATATCTTTTTCTTGAGGATTAATGGTGCTATTTTTATCAAATATGCATGATTGAGGGATTGTGTTGCTATTTTATGTTTGCTATAGTTTCTGAACTGAATGGATGTAATAACATGATTAAACTTTGCATCATTTTAGTATTAAACAAAAGACCGAGAGGAGAAGTTTAATATGGAACAAGAAAATATAGTCGTTTAGGTTAAGAATTAGAAATATATTAACTTAAGTGGTAATTAGTAGTCGGGCTTCCATAACCAATTCGAATAATAACTTGTTGAATACAAAAGTTAGATTAGTTTATTATTCGAGTTGAGCCTAACTGTTAATTTTAGTAAGATAACTAACCAATCATTTCCCTTAATCATGCATAGGAGATTAAATTAGTGAAATTATTCCAAGAGTTTTCCTTTTCGACTTCTACTTGTTTTTGCTTCCGGTTAATTCAATTTATTTATTTTTCAATTGCGAGATTGCTTTAAGGTCTTTTACTTAACAAATCAGGGTAGAGTGTTTAGTATTTTTTGTTCAAGATTAATTTAAGTGAACCAATTTCACCTCTATGGGAGACGACACTGGGTAATCACTGCAACTACCTCATATTCTTGTCATTAGGATGGCGTAGGTAATTTTTATAACATTTTGGGCACAATAGTAACTATCGAATATACTAAGTTATGATCATTAGCTTGACCTTACATTCTTCAAAACTTAGTTGGGATCAATTACGAGTGGCTTGTTTCCACCCATTTTGTTTAATATTAGTTTAGTAGCTTGTAAATAAGCTACATATTGTGAGATAATTAAAATGATATAATTAATCAAATCAAGAAAAATAAGTAAGTTCAATAATGCCCTTTGAAGTAACAAACTGTTAATAAAATAGGAATAATAAAACTCCCTAAATTGTCTATCGAATTCAATAGTTTGACTTCTAAGAAGGTGAATTGGTCTCTTTCTTCCTTAATCACCTTCTTCTCCTCTTCTTCCTCTGCTTTATGAACATAGACGTCCTTATCTTCTTCAACCTCTATCTCTGCTATCATCTATTTGCTATTCGCAAGGTTATACATGCTAAGTTTTAATATTTATTAACCTTGGTAAAACCTGCAAGCACACGGATCGTTCACGTAGTACCTAAGGTATCGATCCCACAAAGAGGGCTAAACTAGTCCTAAAATCTAAGGTCGTGCTAAACTACAATAATTTAAAATAAATAAACTAATGCAGAAAATAAACCAATCAAATAATTAATTTCAAGATTTGAGTTGCAGAAATGTAAATAAGATAAAAAGTCACACAAACCAATCCAAAAATCAACTTGGAAATTACCAAGTGAGAGAAAGTGGATTTTTAATATGAAATTAATAAAAATCTAACTGATTATGCAATTATCGAATTAATGGGTCTAGATAGTCCTAGGGTAGATTACTCTCTCTTGAGTTATAATCCTTAACTTTAGTTGATAATCCTTAATTTAAATTATGGAATTATGATCTCTCGATTCACAATTGACCCAAAACCTAAATTGGTTCTAAATTGTCTAATAATCGATTAGGAACCTATGCTCGATCTCTCGTTACACGATTCTACCGGTTTGATTCAATTCTCTACCTATCAAATTACCTAACTCTCTTTAGCCTAATTTGATTATTTTCACTCGGCTCACCTTCTCAGTTTATTGCTGAATTATTACGAACAGATATTAAATCACAAATAAATGAATAAAAACAAAATCAACCAAACTTTATTAATCTCAAGGACCAAAAACCCAAAGGTGAGTTTATACATAAATCAACACTCAACAATAGTTAATTTTAATAATCATCCCAATTTCACATCCATAAAATTGGAATAAAAATAGAAATACTATCGGAATAGATTCGTGGAGGCAGTGACTACGGGAAACCACCTATTTCGGGAAGTACGTCGCATCAAGCTTCATCTCTGTGACTCTCTTCCTTTGTCTCCTTCCTCAATCTCTCAATAACTCTCTAGGTTTTTTTCGAAATGTGGTCTACATGAATGTTTTCTTTTTAGACTCTCCTTGGCTGCTCTTTCTGTCTTGTAATGTTCTTTTTATATCTTGGAAGCCCTAAGTTTAATCCAGGATCAAAACGGTCCGAAAAATGATATGAAACTTGAGTTTCTATATCAGTACAATGCAGGCCACCATCGTGGCCAACACCTAAACCTTTCTGTCACGATCGTGGCCCAAAGTGCACGATCATGGCCCAAAGTGCACGATCATGGCCTGGCACATAGCTCTCTATCACGATCATGGCCCAAAATGCACGATCGTGGCCAGGGTCCTTTCAGCCGCCTCTTTTTGCCACGATCGTGGGCCATGTTTTTGGCCCGAAACTCTCTGAAACTTCTCCGTTCTTTGCCGTTTACCCTAAAACGCTAACAAACTCATCAAGGTACTTTAAAAATATAACAATTAAGTTTAAAGACCTTTTACTAACCCATAAAAACACTTAAACACATAAACTAACACAATTAAACCATAAATACACACTTAACACTTAAATTCACACCAAATGCCTAACAAATTACACCCTAAAACACAATACAAAACATAACTATCAACATCCCCAAACTTAAATGTTTGCTTATCTTGAAGTAAACAACACACAACATACAATACACACGATGCAAAAACGATGCAATGGCTTCGACTTCATAAAATAAATTTAATCTTGAACACAATCTGACAAGTTATATCTAATCATTAACAAGCAAAATCTATGTCTAAAGGCTTTGAACTAAATATAAAAATTAATCAAGATCTAAGTGTCAATTTATTTACCCTTTTAAATTGTACACACACATTAATAATTCTTTGGTCCTTCAGACTCTGTAACTGTTCCTAAGTACATTTTCATGAAAATTCAAGCTTATTACAAGTCTGGTAGGTTTTTATTACAAACACGTTTTTTTTAATTTTTAAACATAGACTTAGTCTTTTACTCGGAGGAAAACATTGGTGATGAATGTCGATTAGGTTGCTCGACTAAGTCCTTTTATTAGATAGCTTGGTTGAAACGTCATTATAGCCTTTTGAGATGAAGGCACACATTTGTGATGCGTGTTGATCCGATTACTCAGCTATTATCACATTTTTAACTGGCTATTAGCTCTATTCATAACCTAAAGGTCAGCGGAATAGTCATTTATAAACAAAATATACACTTTTTAAAATTCATTTAATTTTTTTACCTACCTTGTTGTTTTTAGCTATTCGTTTTCATGAAAAGTACCAGTTAAGCTACTTAACTTAAAAGGCCTCAAATTATGAATGAATGTGACAACCTAGAGGGTGCTAAATTTACATTAAGTTCTAATTAAGCTGTATATTTATCGAAAGAACCCTAATTCACTAATTTTGCGAGCTAATGATCATTTACAACTTATTAGACTATGTTCAAAATTAAATGAATTTCATTTCATCTAAGCCATTGACACATTCAAACAATTCACAAAATGCAACCTAACAAACTATCGTATAATATGCAAAATTCACACTTAAGGTAAAAACACACAACCCTCCCCACACTTGAACAACACATTATTCTCAGTGTGAGAAGGGTCCACAAACACACCAGGGGAAATAAAACACAATATACAGAAAACAAAAGAATAAAATACTAACAAAAATTAAAAGAAAAGGGTTAGAGCACGAAACTGTTTACGGTGATAGAGGTGGTGATAGCGATAGTGTTGAGACCAAATCCACTTAATATCGAGCGTGTTTCCCTATCTTGTAAGTGATTCAAGAGAACAAAAGAATTAACAATCCAAATCATTCCAATTCATTCAAAACTTATTTAAGAATTTAAAACAAACCTAACTACAGAACAATTTAAATCTAACTACTAAACGTGCTAATTTATGGTCATTAGCTTGACCTTCATCCTTTAAAACTTAGCCAGGATCAATTATGAGCGGCTTGCTTCCACCCTTCTCGTTCAACATCAGTTTTGTAGCCTGTGAATAAGCTACAAATTGCAAAATGATCAGATAGACAATATTAATAAATTTGAGAAAACCAATTAAGCTTAGTAATGTCTTTTTTTTTTTAAAAACAGTCAATAAAATAGGGAATAACAAAACTCCCTGAATCTTCCATCAAATCCAATAGTTTGTCCTTTAAGAAGGTGAGTTCCTCTCTTTCTTCAGTAATCACCTTCGTCTCCTCTAATTCTTACACTTCATGAACGGAGACTTCTATACTTTCTTCAAACTCGATGTCTGTTGTCATCTGTTCTTCATCCTCTTGTTCTTCAGAAGATTCAAACCCATCAACTATCCTTAACGAGTTACTAGCCTTTCGAGTCTTAATTATATCATTCATGTTGAATGTCATTTGATCGTCATCATTCCAAAAAATAAAGTTCTTTTCTTGAACATCTCCCTAAGATTTTTCAATGATCATAAATGGTATATCAAGAACTGGTGAATAATAGGGAAGGTTAACATTATTTTCTTCATCCTCTTTTTTGATTTCTTGGTCTTCTCTAAGGTCAGGTTTAGCTTGATTTCTCACTGGTTCTTCTAGCTTTACCCCATTCCTAAGTGTGATAACCTGACATGGCTTTATTGAATTTACTTTTATGCTTCGCAAATAGTTTTCCACACTTTGCTTACAAAATTCCCTAGAAAGTTGGCCTATTCAAACCTCTAGATTGTGAATAAAAGAGGCATGATCTTCGGTTGCTTGCTCAAACTTCTTTTCCAATCTCTTATGGTTCTCTTCCATGTCCGTGAGCTTATCCATGATTTTGTCCAGCTTGGAATCCTATAAACTGGATTCATCTTATTCGAATTCAAATAGGTCTTGATGCCCTATATGAGTACTTGCATTGTCGGACCAATAGAAATTTGGGTAGTTCTTCCACCTTGAAATGTATGGGTTCATATAAGGATGATGATTTCCCCAACTAAATTCGGGCTCACTGAAATTCGTAAGAGTCCCTTGCTCCCTATAATATACATCCTCCATAATCGTTCTTTTAATCTCTTCTTAGCATTCAACTCTTCATATATCTCATTCTCACTCTAAGAAGTCTTGACGTATTTCTACTTTCTACTTTAAACCTTTTTTTAGAAAACCAAGGACCTTAGACTAAAGAACTAAACTAATCGCCTCCCCGTCAACAGCGTCAAAAAACTTGTTTGCAAGGTTATACATGCTAAGTTTTAATATTTATTAACCTTGGTAAATTTTGCAAGCACACAGGTCGTTCACGTAGTACCTAAGGTATCTATCCTATGAGGAGGGCTAAACTAGTCCTAAAATCTAAGGTCGTACTAAACTACAATAATTCAAAATAAATAAACTAAGGCAGAAAATAAACTAATCAAACAATTAATTTCAAGATTTGAGTTGCAGAAATCTAAATAAGATAATAAGTCACACAAACCAATCCAAAAATTAACCTAGAAATTACCAAGCGAGAGAAAGGGAATTTTAAATCCGAAATTAACAAAAATCTAACTGATTATGCAATTATCGAATTAATGGGTCTAGCCAGTCCTGGGGTAGATTGCTCTCTCTCGAGTTATAATCCTTAACCCTAATTGATAATCCCTAATTTAAATTATAGAATTGTGATATCTCGATCCACAATTGACCTAAAACCTAAATTAGTTCTAAAATTATCTAACAACCTATCGGGAACCTATGCTCGATCTCTCGTTACACGATTCTACTGGTTTGATTCAATTCTCTACCTATCAAATTACCTAACTCTCATTAGCCTAATTTGATTGTTTTCACTCAGCTCACCCTCTCAGTCTATTACCGAATTATTTCGAATAGATATTAAATCATAATTAAATCAATAAAAACACAATCAACCAAACTTTATTAATCTCAAGGACCAAAAACTCAAAGGTTAGTTTAGACATAAATCAACACTCAACAACAGTTAATTTCAATAATCATCCCAATTTCATACATCCATAAAATTGAAATAAAAATAGAAATATTGTTAGAATGGATTCGTGGAGGCAACAACTGCGGGAAACCACCTATTCTAGGAAGTATGTCGTGTCAAGCTTCGTCTCCGTGACTCTCTTCCTTTGTCTCCTTCTTCAATCTCTCAATAACTCTCTAGATTTATTTTGGAATGTGGCTGAAGTGGATGCTCTCTTTTCAAACTCTCCCCGGCTGCTGTTTCTTTCTTGTAATGTTCTTTTTATATGTTGGAAGCCCTAGGTTTAAATTGGGGTTGAAACGATCAAAAAAATCATGCAAAACTCGAGTTTCTATATTAGTCCAATATAGCGCCAACGCCTAAACCTTTCTGTCACGATCATGGCCTAAAGTGCACGATTGTGGCTTGGCACATAGGTCTCTATCACGATCATGACCCAAAGTGCACGATCGTGACTAGGGTCCTTTCAGCTCGCCTCTTTTTGTTACGATCGTGGTCTATTGTGCTACGATTATAGGCCGTATTTTTAGCCTGAAACTCTCCAAAACTTCTCTGTTCTTTGCCGTTTACCCTGCAACACTAACAAACACATCAAGGTACCTAAAAAATATAATAATTAAGCTCAAAGACTCATACTAACCCATAAGAACACTTAAACACATAAACTAACACAATTATACACACTCAACACTCAAATTCACACTAAATGCCTAACAAATTACAACTAAAACACAATGTAAATCACAACTATCATTTATCATTCTCTTCTGCATTAGCTTGTTGAATAGAGATTTCCTTTTATTTCTTAAACCTAATCTCCACTATCATCTGTTCATCTTCCCCTCGCTCCTTTAAAGATTTGACTCCATCATTTCTCAAAAAGGAGCTACCCTCCTTCGGATTCATTAGTACCTTATTCATGTTGAATTTCACTTGTTCCTCTCCAATCTAAAGGATGAGGTTATCTTTATGGACATCTACCAAAGCTTTTCCATTGTTAAAAAATGTACCAAGAACTAGTGGATTATTTTGATCCTTTTCAAAGTCTAGCCCAATCAAATCCACAGGAATTACAAACTTGTCCACTTTTATAGGCACATCCTCCATCAAGCCTAATGGTTTCTTTATTGATTGGTCTACCACATGAATACATATAGATATTGGCTTCACATCTTTTAGCTCCAATTTCCTAAAGATCAACAAAGGCATAAGGTTTATATTTATGCCTAAGTTGCATAAACATTTTGAAATCTCTAAATTACCAATTACATTGGGCATTATAAAGCTCCTTATATCTTTCAACTTTGAGGGCATATAGTTGGTAATTATAGAATGTTGGTCATCTTCCCAAATTTGCTTGTCAAATAATATGTCTTTAAGGAACTTCGCATACTTGGGCCTGTGTTTTAACACTTCTACAAAAGATAAGTAAAATTTCCATTTCTTTAGCTTTTCCACGAATTTCATGAATGGTACATCCAATTCATTCTTCTGAAGTCTTTGTGGGAATGGTATTTTTGGTGAGTAAGGTGAAGGAGGAGTATAGGGAGGGTCCTCATTCTTTTCTTCTTCCTTTTTCTTTTTCTATTGATCTTTTAAAAGGTAGGTCTCAACTTGTCTTTTTGCTAGTTCTTCTAGCCCTTTCCCACTTCTAAGTGTGATAGCCTTAGATTTTTGTGTTGGATTTGCTTCCATATTGCTCGAAAGGCTCCTCACACTTTTTTGTAGATAATGCATTAGGTAGTTAGCCCAATTGAACCTTTAAGTTATGACTAGGAGAAGCATGATTTTTCTCTACTTGATTAAGTCACCCTTCCATCCTTTTCTGGGCCTCTTGCAACTTTATGAGCTTTTCCAATTTAGAAACCCATGAACTGGACTCATCTTGCTGAAATCCTAGTAGGTCTTGATTTCCTATTTGAGTCCTTACATTGTTAGACCAAAAGAAATCGAAGGGGTTCTGTCACCTTGGATTATACGTGTTTAAATAAGGATGATTACTTCCCCTACCAAATTATGCTTCATTGAAGTTCAATTGCTCCACATTGTTGATTTTCCCTAGGAAGCAATCAGCTATGATATAACTCTCTCATCCACATAGTTCCTTGCTGAATTGCTTTGAATGGAGAGAACAAGGCAATTTTTAGGATATTTAATTCCTTGATGAGGTTATCAATTTTAGCCTGCAATTTTGTCATTGAATCTACCATGATCATTCCTTCTAGATCCGGGAAGGTTAACTGATGTTTACTTCCTTTTGTTTTCTAAAGACAACTATTGTTTGTCATCTATTCAAAAAAATTGTGTATCGCTCACACTGGTGGTCATGAAATTCCTTAATGATAGTGATAGTTGTGCATTAGTCTATGTTTTTCTAAGTATTTGGCATGTGTTTCTTACATAATAGTTGATTGTTGTTGTAATTTAAGATTCATTTTGTATGTTTTTGTTTAGTTTGATCTTCGTTGTTGTTATTTCATGTTTGGTGTTAATTTAGGGTAAGAATTGATTATTTTTATGTAGGAATGAAGATTGAGTAACTTGGAGATTGAGCTAGAGACCAAAGAGGAGAAAAGAAGAGGGAACTTTCTATTGCAAAATCCTATGATATTGGTAATCATGCCAATTCCCATGATCGTGGGAAGTTTAATCTGAGAGACTATGCGGGGTTAATTAAATTTTAGGATTTCTAGACTATAAAACATATTAAACCTCCACAGATGGAAGAGGATGAAAATTTTCTATAGAAAAGAGCCCCCTTGGGTGAAGAATATAGGTTTTGAGTCTTGAGGAAGGTGAAGATTCAAGGATTATCAACAACAATTGGAAAAATAGCACATCAACATAAAAAATTTCAGATTTTGGCAAAGAAGAGAAGGAATTTTCTTTATTCAATTTTTTGTGTTTTTATCTCTTCTAATCTTTGTAAGATGGTATATTTGAGTGTTGATGATGTTATGGAGACAATGAGTGGCTAATTTAGTTTTAGGGATTACTTTTGAATTATTTTGTTAAATTTTTATTTTATTGAATTGAATGAAAGTTGTCTTTGATGATTATTGAATATATGTATATCTTGCAATAAATCGAGAGAGTGAGTAAGGTTATTTATGTAGGATTATACAACGAGAGTTAGCAACTGATAGACTTACAATCATCATATTAATTGATTAGTTAGAAGAGAGATATCGTCTAATTCAATTGATCACCTATAGGATAGCTTAATAACTAGTTAAATTGGTGGAATGATTGGGTAGATTAAGAGATCATTCAATTGACTTCATTTAATTTGAATAGGGATAATTAATTCACCTTGAGAGAGGGTAGTTAATACAATAGGACATCTTAGGTGAGACACAATTCGATTAATAAAGTTGGAGGGAGACAAAATAGGGAGAAAGTGATCTCTAGTTATTAAATTCTTGAATTCTGATTTTCTAAATTTTGGTATTCTCTATTGTTTATTTTTAGTTTTTCAATTTTATTTTAATTTTCCAGATTATTTCCATTAAACAATTTCATTTCTTAAATAAAGTTTGATTTGAATTTAGTGGTGTCTGGGCATCAATCCCTATGGGATCAATATCCACTTTCTAACTACAAGTCACAACCCGTATACTTGCAGTTTTTTAGCGTAAAAAGATTAGATTATTTTGTAAAATTCACTCAATAAGTTTTTGGCGCCGTTACCGGGGATTGATTATTTAACATCTTGTTTAGTTTAGATTACTTTGATTTAAGAGTTTTTGATACTTTTCCTTATGTATTTACAGGTGTATAAACAAAAGGAGTACGTTAAGAGAGACAGAAGTTAGTGAAGATGAGTTTCCTGATATGAAGAGACACAAAAGAGAGTTAAAATGAGCGAAGCATCTAAATTTTACACAGAGGAATATGGCTGAAGAAGGGGAGCAAGAAGGAGCTGAGAGGACACTGATGGACTTTATGAGGCCAGGATTCAGTCCTAAAGGAGTTATGAGACTGGTGGTTCAGGCCAACAATTTTGAGATAAAGTCGACACTCCTCAACATATTGCAGAATAGTGTGTAATTCTAAGGACTATCTAATAAAGCTCCGAATGCCTACATCACCAATTTTTTAGAGATTTGTGACACTTTTTGATTCAACGGAATGTTTGACGATGTAGTTAAGCTGAGATTGTTTTATTTCACATTGAAAGATTGGGCAAAGGTGTGGTATAACTTGCTGAATTCAAAGCAGATTACTACTTGGGAACAACTAGCCCAAGCATTCCTCGCGAAGTACTTTCTGTTGACCAAGACGACGAGGATTATAGAAGAGATTACAAATTTTCAGCAGAATGATGGAGAATCTCTCTATGAAGTTTAGAGAGATTCAAAGAACTATAGAGAAACTATCCCTACCATAACCTTCCAAGGGAGTTCCTGCTATAAACATTTTACAATGACGTGAATCCAAGCATGAGAGGAACAATTGATGTAGCTGCTGGATGTTCATTGATGAGGAAGACTGTGGAAACAACTTATAATCTTTTAGAGGATTTGGCGATCGACACTTACGTGTGGTCTAGCCAGAGGAGCATACGGGGGTAGAAGGAGCAAAAAGGTATGATTCCTATTGACTATGTTACTACTTTGTAGGCTTAGATCATGACCTTTATGAAGTAGTTAAACAATATGCAAGGAGCATCGTCCTCTATAACTAAGGTGATGTAAGTGCAATGTGAGCTATGTGGATAAAACAACCATGGCTCGGCTGAGTGTTTCTTGATAGGAGCCGGTGGAACCAAAAAGATAAGTTACTTGGGTCAGCCACAGAGAGGTATCAACCCGTATTCCAATACTTATAATTTGGGGTAGAAAAACCACTCGAATTTTTCTTGGAGTAAAAATAATACAGGTAGCCAAGCGAGACTGCAAAGACCTTCAGGATTTCAGCATGATCGAATTAGATCGATGGAGAGTAAGATGGATAAGATGATGGAGGTTTTGGGTTCCAAATTGGTAGCTCAAGAAAAGAATCAGAAGAGGATGTTTGCTAGCTAAGAGGAAAGTCAGAAGAGGATGGAAGCAAAATTTAACCAAATAGTGAAGAACCATGCATCATCCATCTACAATTTGGAGGTTCAGGTAGCTCAACCCGCTAACGCTTTATCTTCTAGAAGTGCAGATAGTCTACCAAGAAACATCGAAGTCAACCCAAAGGAAAGGATTATAGTCATCACACATACTCAGAAAAGGGAAATTGAACATAAGAAGGAAGATAGAGACAAGAGAGGAGGACAAACAGTTTTTGAAGTCCTTCCAAGTGAGCTAGTAAGTGAAGTGATCAATGAGCCTCAACCTGGTATTTCGTATCCCATCTTTGCTCAGAGGAAGTCAAGTTCAAATAATGCAATGAAAAATTATAAGGAGGATGAGTCAAGCAAGATTAACGATTTAATGAATCAACTCTAAACAAAACTCATGTTAAAGGAATCGGTCAATAAAGAGGTGAAGGAGCATATATTAGAAGGAAGTTCAAACATAGCACAAAAGAAAGAAGTCCCATGAGACTTTTTCATTCTATGCAGTATAAATGGAGTTAATATAGCTAGGGCATTTGCGAATTTGGGAGCTAGTATCAACATGATGCCCTAAACTTTTAGTTAGAATTTGCGTTTAGGAGAGCCAGAGCCCACTAAGATATTGGTGAAAATGACCGATAGAAAAATGCACTAGTAGAAAGGGGATCATTAAAAATGTGTAAGTACAGATTGACAAATTCATCTTTCCTACGGATTTCTACACACTGGATATTAGAGAAGATACAGAAACCCCTATAGTCCTTGGGCGACTGTTCCTGACTACGTCTCATTCGACCATTGACGTTGATGGGGGTAAACTAACACTAAGAATAGGAAAGGAGCAATTAACATTCAAGGTTTCAAAGAAAGACTATTGTTTTCCTTTACGCCCAATAGATATCAAGGAACCTGAACACCGAGGAGGATGGGAAGATATTGAGGACCCTGGGAATGTATTCAGGAAGAAATGATCACGTAGGAGAAGGCGAAGGAAGGAAAACCACAAGGAAGATGGAATTTATACCAGGATAGCTCAAGTGGAGAGTTTGAGATCAGTTTCTGCATTATCACTGCACCATTTATTTGAGCCACCATGGGCAAAAAAGAGAGTCGAGCTACCTATGTTAATAGAAGTCCTACATGGGAGGCAACCTATGGAATTCTACTTTCTTTTAATTGTCTTCGTTTATTTGTTTATTTGAATCATTAAGTTATGATTGTGTTTGAATTGAGTTTGATTGATGTTAATTGAGATTTTTTTTGAATTTCAACTCGTTTGTCTCTTCAAAATTCTTGTTGATAATATTATTTTGATGTATTTGTAGGTTATAGGATCATTGAGAATGCATGCTAAGCTTAGAAGAAGGTTTAGAAGTGGAAGAATTACCTAATCCTACAATCGTGGGAATTGGTGTGATTCCCACAACCGTGAGAATTCTCTCTAGAAAGTTTCTGGAGAGAAAACCCACAGTTGTGGGAATTGAAGTGATTCCCACGACTGTGGGAAATCTCTCCAAGGGGAGGGAAATTTAAAATTTCTCTTGGTTAAATTTCCCTCCCTCTCTTCTTCTTTCATTCACTTTTAAATTTTTCATACTTTCTAGAGAGAAATCCTACAGTCGTGGGAATACCATCTGAGGGAAAATTTAAATTTCCCTCCCCCTCTCCTTCTTTTATTCACTCTTAAAATTTTCACACCTTCTCTCTCCAACCTACAAAAACTCTCCTCCCACTCTCTAAAATCCTTCATCTTCCTCTAGATTCTTGGTATTTTCTTCATCTCTTT
>JANQAP020000103.1:303944-316646 GCA_026874005.2 Erythroxylum coriaceum
TTAAGTTTGACCTGGTGGGGAATTCCGCCCTCGTGGGACACGCGTCCAGATGTCACGTAGGACGTCGGGCCCGTGACCCGCCAGGGAGGGGTTCCAGCAAATGATCTTCTCTAATCATTCAATTTCCTCAGATTTCTTATCAGTTTATCCTGATGTCTGACCATTTTTACTGGTTTCTACACACATTTCAAATCATTGGCAATCTTAACTTCTTGAACTGGTGACATATACATCAAAACTAACTTGTACCTCCTGAACATATTAGCATAGAATATAGTGTGGACCTAAGTTCTTCTCATAATAGTAATAGTGTTATCTCAAATTCAAGAATCTAATAACGTTGTTTGGATACTTTACAACAAACAAAACCTATGCACTCTCTATAGTATGTTCAGTTTCTTATGCCTAAGTCTCATATCTATCCGACTCTAATATTAACTTCTGATTCGTTCAATATTCATTCATTCCTAAATGTGGAAAATTTGGTCTACTTGATACAATTCGATGAAAGTCCTTATCAAAAGAAGATTTCTCTCCTCAATCATCTGTACTGTTTATGTAATCCTTATTAGTCAACTATGTTTCATCACTTTTCAGCCATTCATAATACCTCAATAAGATTAATTACTATCATATCTTACATGATCATAATGTTATATATATGCTCAATGAAGTAGGAGGCATGTTCATATACTTTTATGCTTTGGTATGTACCATCAAGATCAATACATCTTATCTAGAGATTTACTTTCAAAAAGTCACTAATTAATACCTTAAACTGATGATACCTTGATCTAAATTGATTCTAGATAACATTTAAGAAGTCTATAACTATACAAAAGTTACTTCTCCTTAGTAGTTAACATCCACACTAAATCCATGCTTCCACTGCGTTACTATGAGTCATCTCAGAATTTGTAACTATGGGGACTAAGACTTAAGAGCACTCAATATGTCATAGATCACTCCCTATACCATATCCAAACATATAATACATATGTGCTCAGTAACATCATTTACCAAGGTAACCACATTATATGATAGGCACTCATAATAACTGATCAACTTAATCTTAAGGACTACTAAATATATCGCTATCATTTATTTCATCTCACATAAATATGTTCTCCATTAATTCAGCAATATAGGTTACATAACCATCATGAAATTCTAATATCAAATCCAATGATATAACCTTATACTAAATCATAAACTCTTAACACGATAATTAAACAACCATTCTAGTTCCAAGTTTAACCTCTCAAGATCATAGTAAATTTTGATTTCTTCTAACTTTGCTTGTACACTTTCAATCTTGTCATTTATACCTGTATCTCTATTTCTTTCGCAGTCAATCCATGAAAATGTTTTCACATCCATATCAATTCAAAGGTATACAACCACAACACAATACTGATATTATATTCGTTAATAGGAGCTGGGTTCAGAACGTTGTGAGACAGTTCAGACCACAAATAGAAATACACTAAGTCTTTGTCTAACATATCGAACCATGTAGTATCTCTTATTTCAAGATATCAACAAATTTTCATTTTCTTACACTCTGACAGATCATCATTCTTCTCATTGTTTCTAATAGCTCAGACTTTTAACGAATGTTCATGCGTATGACTTATTTAAATGCAACTAAGACTGGGGATCAGTTGCCACTGTATGCTATGACTTATTTAAGATACATGTACCTTGACATATATTATGAAAAATGCCCATGTAAGATACTAAACCTGGGCTCTAATACCAAAGTTTCAACCCTAGTGTCTTCAAAACTTCTCCATTCTTCCATGTTGACCCTGAAACACCAACAAATACATCAAGGTACCTCACAAATATAATAATTAAGCTCAAAGACTTGTACTAACCCATAAAACACTTAAAACATAAATAATTAGAAAACTAGCACAATTTTAACCTAAACACATACTAAACGATTGAATTAACAATTAAATATGTATCAAACTAAGCCCTAAAACGTGATGCAGTTCACACTTATCAAAATTTCCATATTGATGTAGTTTCTTTCAATGTTTATATATACATATATATATATATGTATATATAAAGAAAAAGAAAAAGAAAAAGAAATGTTTAAATAAATGTGTCAAGGAGGAAATGCATGTGGTTTGCAAAGTTATTCATAATTAATGCATCCTTCTAAGTTGTATTGAATGGGTTATTTGATTATGTTGAATATGAGGTGGATGTTGCTTTCAATGGTCACTCCCTATAGTTACAAAGTCTTGTTTATGACCAACTTTTGTGAGTGATTTATACTTCATGTGGTTTGTGTGTGAGAGCTCGAGTTTGAGCTATGAAACATCGTTTTTGCATTCATCATAGTTGATGTACACAATTTTGAGTGAATGTTGGTTTTTGCACTTGATGTTACATTGAGTGTTACTTTGTTTCACTAGCTTTAATGGTTTTTATGCTACTTGACCTAAATACATCTCACGTTACCTTTGCCCACATTACAACCTTAAAAAGCACTTTTATCCATGATTTTGCTTGTGAACCTTAGTGGTGGAGAAATGAAATGATATGCAAAGTTGTGAAATGTCTTGATTGTCAATAGTATTTGAGTTCACCTATGAATATATGTTATTTAAACACATTTTCCAAGTCTAGCTCTACATTGCTCAGTTTCTAAAGGTGAAGATTGTTGATAGATCATGACTAGAAGTGTTGAATATTAATTTCTTGCTATGGTTTTTGAAAGTTATTCATCTTTGCTTATGATTATGTAATCTTGGGAAATATGGGAAATGAGTTGATGTTTTAGGTCTGTGATCTTATTTTGATGTTTTGCCCTAGGACAGTCAAAAGGTAAATATGGGGAAAATTGGCATGTGCTTAATTAATTGTATAACTATTCCATATCATTTAATGATTAATGACATGAAATTGTTTAAGATACTCATTTTGACTCATACGTGGTTTTACGCACAATTTGGAACTAAAGGAGCTAAAGTGAGCCGAAAGCACTATATTTGGGCTATTTTTCAAAGATTAATACTAACTTGTCTTCATGGAACAAGAAAAAGACAAGAAAATGAAAAGAACATAAAGAAAATATTGTCAACATGGCTCACGACCATCCAGAAAATTGCACAGCCATGCAAAATGAGACATCATGTACAATGGTGAATATTTTAACCCAGCTGTCTAATTCATACCACATGTCCCATACATTAAAAAACCTAGCTATTGATGATGAAAAGGACATGGTGTGTGTCACAGCTGAAGCAAAGAATGGATGAGAGCTGAAACAAAAACATGGGATGGTTGTAATAACACAAGCATTACGTTACACCTGTCCATTTTTCCTTAAAACGTAGTTGTCCATTTTATTCCATTTAACCTAGCTTTGTAAGGGGGAAAGAATGCCTTGGTGGAGGCAACTGGTGACACCTCACATTGCCAAGAACAAGACATCTATCCTATACATTATAAATCAGGCCTTTGAATATACAAAAGAAGTGTGACAATAAAGTAGGCTAGGAGTGGAGTGTAACCAAGAGAGAGTGGAGCAATTCACAAGTTCTCTTTGGTTTTAAAAGACACATGTCCCATATACATTAAAAACCTAGCTATCACATTGTTTGAATGTAACTATTGAATATAAAAAGAAAGTGGGTGTTGGCTGCAAAAGGTGGGACAGAACCAAGAGTGAAAGACAACTATATATTTTTATCCTCTTCAGTTTTGCAACATTGGGATGGATGAGAGAGAGCTTTGTGAGCTGATTTATGTTGTCCTCTTTGGTTTCCAAGATGGTGGGAGGGCTAGAGTAAAAGATGAATAACGTGACAGCTATGGAGAAGATGAAGGACTAGTTGTTGGCCTCTGAAATTTTTCATTTAGTTAAGCATGATTTAAATAAATTATGAGGTCATGATAGAATAATTATTGGAGTTTAATTATTTATTTCAGTGTTAGTAGGATTTTATTACACTGGTTAGTTCGATTAAAACTGTAAGAATGTATTGAGGGCAATTGTAGCATGTCACTTAAGTTTAAAAATCATGAAGCATTAAAGGAAGCGTAGGGTTGACATTTCACACTCATTAAGGGTAGAATTGGAAGAGGAAAATGTTGTCTTCTTCATTAAATGAAAAAAATGTGAATTGAAGGGAGAGAAGAAGTGAAAAATGAAAAAGAGAGAGAAAAGGGAAGAGAGTTTCAGCTATTAGAGAGAAAAGGAAGAAGACAAGCTTAGGTTTCATCTTTTCTTAGTTTTCAAGATTGATTTTGAGATTATTCAAGAAGATAAAAAGAAAGAGGAAGAGAAGAGCTTCCATTTAAGCTAAAAATCTCTTTGTTTGGTGAAGATTCAAGGTAAGCCCATTTTTAATCCTTTGAAATTTGGAAGGAATTTTGATTCATGAAGCTTAGGAAATACATGGGTTTAAGTATTCTAGAATCAATTTTTAGTAGATATGCTATTTGGATTCCCAATTTGTATCCCATTGAATCGGATTTTTGTGTCAATGTTAAAGGAAATCAAGAGAGGCAAAAGGACCAAGAGGAGGGGCATCTTTAAGCAAGTTTTTAAGTAAGGAATCCAGGTGGGTTACATGATTATAGTTTGAGCAAATGAGCCATAAGTATTTTCCTAATTAATAGATTTAAATGATTTCAATTGCTTTATAAATGTTGCATTCATTGCTTCTTAAATGATTTAAGTATTTGCTATATGTTTGGTACATGAATCTTGATGATGATTCATGAAATGATGATGGAAATTGTATTTGAAATATATCATGCTTATGGAAATCATGTTTCTGAAATGTGCCTTTGTGAAATATGTTTACAAGTCATGATATTCATGTTTGTGTGGGTTTATGGTGTCCATCATGTTATGTCACGTGCACGTTGACCATGTTAAAGGCTTCTCCTACCTACCCACTAGTGACATGGAGCTCCATTACGGACTCCCTCATGTTTATTGGAGCTTCGCAAGAACTCCCTCATGTATATGGTTTAACTGCAAGGTTTCTCCATCATGTTTATATGGACTACCCAAACCATTATGCTTGCTTATGTTGTTTATGATTTGTTTGACAAGTTTGAGAATTTGAGAAACACATGTCATATGTTGTTTATGATTTGTTTGAAAAGTTTGAGAAATACATGTCTTATGTTGTTTATGATTTGTTTGACAAGTTGAGAAATACATATTTTATGGTTTCAATGCATTTTACTACGGCATAAATATTTTCAATGGTTTTGCTTGTTTCTTTGCTATAAACTTGTTACCCACGAGTTTTTAACTCACCCGCTCCTCCCCATCTCCAGGTGACGAGTAAGAGATCACGTGATCGAAAGTCAAGGCACCACTCCAAGTTTACATATTTTTGTATTTAAGTTAGTATATGAAAACTTAAGGCTTTAACCGCATTTCAAGTATTACTCATTCATTTATATTTTGTATTTTGTAATATGAGTCCAAAGATGCATTTGTGTCTTGAAATGCACATTAAAGCTTTGTAAAACCCCTTTCTTTTGAAGTTAACGAAATATATTTATGTTTTGCTCATGATTTTCCAAACTTCCACATTGCATTTTCAAGCATTCATAGGGGTAAAATCTGTGTTCTACCTTCATGGGAAACACTGTATTAATCTAGGCTGATTTAGACAAAGTTGTCTTCTTCGAAGTTGTAGTTTGTCCTCTTAGCTTTCCAATGATATAAAGTTTGTAATATTTAGACATCAGAGCCGAGAGATATGCTTTTTACAAGTTAGTAATGCTGCATAGGGTGCATGCTGGACACTTTATAGCCCATTTCTAACAGAAAAAGAGTACTATGGTGTCTTGAAATGGGAAGAATTAGGGTGATAAGTAAGAGATGAAATGAAGGTGATAAATGGAGTTAAACATGTGCAAAAATTTATGATGAATGTGTTTAAGTTTGAATGTTATGTTTTTGGGTTGATGACCAAGCATAGATTATGATTTGGTTGTGAATGATATTGAGCTGAAATGGAAGGGAGAATGAAGGGAAATAATGAGGAAAATAAGTTAGAAATGATAAGATTCGTAAAATATGGGTTATATGTAACTTGTAGGAGTTGAAAATTTGGGAATTAGTCAGTAAAAGTCCATTAGGTAGACTTCATGTCCGTTGGGCGGACCTGCTTGGGAATTCCAGCATTCTAGCTCCGTTCATGTCTGTTTGGAGGGACATAAGTCTGTTGGGTAGACATTCTCAGGATACCTACATAAATGTGCATTTTTGAGTATTATATGGCAAGATCTCTCTGTGGAAGTTGTAGAACAAGTCCTCTTCGAAACTATACTTGAATGACCTTAATCTGACATCCATGGTGAAAGTTATGCTTATTGTCCCAAACCATGTACATATATAAATTATGGATTTATCAATACTCTCCTATGATACAGTTAGGCCTGAATGGAGCTTGAAATGTACTTAGTTTGATGTGGAAATAAGAGATAAAAAAAAGAGTGATATGTTTAGGGTAACGATTGAGGATATAAATATAAGAATGGATTGTCGTATTTCAAATGTCCAAATATGGAATTTTGGGATGTTATGAGAATGAAGATGAACTTATGATGGCTAATGAGATTCCATTAAAAGAACCCTACAGAGTGATGCGCCCACGTTTGAATTACGAGTTAGACTTCAAAAACGAGGCCTAACACTAGCCATCCCGATGTCGGTTCGGAGGTGACATCGACGCCAACAAATCTAGTTAAGCAGATTTTTCATTATGTTAGTTATTCTTACTCTCTTTTTGGATTGATTATGTTATCTCGTATGCATTGATTGGATATTGTATGAGAATGATTTTGATGCTCTATTGAATCATTTTTCACGAAAAAACCCATTGCTAGAATTTGAATGTGATACGTAATAGTCATAGGCGACAACTAATAGTATTAAATCGTTAGGGATAGTGTAACCTACATTAAATAGTCCAAGCTTGTATTATTTTTGCTTTGATTGGATTGTTTTCCTCGTTTGTAATACAGCTGCCCAATTAAATTCAAAGAGCATCTCCTATGTTATCCGATAGTTAGGATTAATTAACAAGCTCTTATTAATTAACTATGATCTAAGAAAAATCGGGATTAACAGAGCTTGTTGTTAATTTATGACCAATATTTCAATAGAGATGTGAAGAAAACAATTCAATGAAATATGTTTAATTGGGTATAGGCCGAGATTGAACCAAAGAACTGGGTCCCTAATGCATTCATCAATTTTCATCATTTTTGCATGTTTTCTTTAATTTGTCTTTACTAGTTTAGTTTCATTTTTTCTTGTTCGATAAACCAACCCCCCATAACCTAAACACCAATTATCATTTTGAAAGCTTCACACATACTCTTTGTGGGATCAATCTAGACTCACCACTGCTATAATAGTAGGTCTAGTTTATTTTATGTAGTGTTACGACGCACTATCAGATTCCATTTTTTTAGGTATGGATTGGGCTATGCATACAAACTTGTCCTCTCACTTCAATGGTAGACTCTTATGTTTTTACTATATCAAGCATGTTTCAGTCCTTGTGAACGAAGAAAGTGAACAACATTTACAACTATCTTGTCTCCATCATAACTCCAATACCAGGTTTGTTGTTTCCCCCATTTACGCTTCCAATTTCCAATTTCAAAGAGCTATACTATAGTCCAAATTGCAACTGCTTGAGGCCACTATTACAGAGCCTTGGATCGTTATAGGTGACTTTAATTGTGTCAAAAACATATTGAAATCTGAGGGAGGTTAAGGAATTCTCTCTACCACAGGAAGAGAACTTGAAAATTTCTTGCAGAATATGCAACTCACTGACTTATGGTTTAACGAGCGTTTCCTCACTTGGTCTAACAAGCAATAGGGCCAATATCTCATTTGCAGAGAGCTTGATCAAGCTCTAGTAAATTCATATTGGTTATTTATCTTCCCGCAGTCATACACCCATTTTGGGGATAACCTCCCATATATACACATTCAATAGGTGTTAAGCTCAGTCTTAGGAGGAACTCCATTTCGATTCTTCAGTGGACTTACAAAATAACTTGATTTCTTGGATATTGTGAGAGAATGCTAGCAGTAACACATTCTAGGATTTAAATCCTTCCAATTGATGCAAAAATTGAAGAGGGCGAAGATTGCTCTCAAATGCTACAACTTGACACATATATGTCAAATCAAAGAATGCAAAGCACGACTCCTTGCAGCTCAATCCATCCTAAAACAAAAAGCCAGAATTGCATGGTTAAAAGATGGGGATCAAAACATAAAATTTTTCCACACCTCTATTCTAACTAGAAGAAACTCCAATAAAATAGTGGAACTCCAAAATGCAGCTGGTAATTTCCACTCCTCTCAACCTAACCTCTTATCCATAACTAGGGGATTCTTCTATCAGCTTTTGGGCACAGCCACCTTACCTACTCAACCAATCAACATACAGAGGTATTTTGACTGCTCTCTGAACTAGACTACCAAAGAGTCCTTAATTGCCCCTTTCTCAAAAAATGATATAAAACAAGTTCTCTTCAACATGAATCCCTCAAAAGCGCCTGGTCCTGACAGATTCACTTCTTGTTTTTTCCAAAAGTTATGGGACATTACTAGAGACTTATTCACCTAAGTTATCCTTGAAATTTTGTTTTATTGTAAAATGATTGAGGCCATCAATCATGCATTTATATGTCTAATTACCAAGAAGCCAAATCCCACCTCACTGCCCGATTATAGACCTATTTCATGTTGTACTACCATTTACAAGGTCATCGTCAAGTTATTAGCTATCAGGATTAAGTCAGCCTTACTCAAGATTATTAAACCGACTCAATGAGCTTTCTTTGAAGGTCATTCCATCAGAGACAATATCTTCCTTATGCAAGAACTAATGAAAGATTATCAATCAGGAAAAATGCTTCGAAGCTATTTATGGAAAATTGACTTTTGTAAAGCCTTCTAAACCATCAGTTGGTCATTTGTCCTAACTTTCCTTGATGTGCTGGACTTTCTTGCTGTATTTAAACAATGGATCATGATGTGCCTTCAAACCTCCTTTGTGAGCATTCTAATGAATGTTATTCCCACCAGGCCCCTGATGTGTGTGTGAGGAATCTGACAGGGAGACCCCCTCGTCCCATAAATATTCATACTAGTCATGGAAGGTCTATCCCATATGTTTGAGAAGATGACACTGGCCAAAGGTAGATTTGTCTATCACCATAATTGTCGGTCCCTACACCTTACTCACTTAATGTTTGCTAATGACCTTCTATTACTGTCAAGAGCATATAAAACCTCTGTTACTATTCTCTATAATATTTTACAACATTTCTCCAGCTGGTTCGATCTGCAAATCAATATTCATAAGAGCAGCTTCTATTACTCCTTAAATGTTCTTAACTCTTTGATTCTTGATAGTATATTAGGAATAAAGCTACACTCTACTCCATTCAAATATCTTGGCGTCCCTATATCTCATGTTAAACTCACTTATAGGGACTGCATTCCTTTTATGTAGAAATACAAAGCTAAAATCTTATCCTAGCAAAATTGATTCCTTTCCATGGTAGCTCGAGTCACCCTTATCATTTTGGTATTGAACAACCTACACATCCATTGGATCAACCACCTTGTTCTTCCAAAAAATTAATTAAAGAGATAGATAGAACAATCACAACATTTCTTTGGTCGGGTTCCTTAAAGAATGCAAAGAAGGCTAAAGTGAAATGGGAGGAGGTCACCATCCCTAAAAGTCCTGGGGGCTTAGGCATTCCATCAACCACTTTTATGCAAAAGATACTCCTATGCAAGAAAATTTGGAGGCTTCATGTATATAAAAAGGCTCTTTGGATTTGGTGGATACATGAAAACTACTTCCATACTCAAAACTTCTAGCAATTACAATCATTTACGAGCTGCTCGTGGATATTTACAAAAATGCTTCACACAAGAGAGAATATCTACCCTTGGATCTACCATAAACTGGAAAAGAGGAATCCATTTGGTTCTGATATGATAATTGAACTGATTTCAATCCTTTAATACACAGAGATGAGCTCCCTCACCTCCATCGACGTTTCCCTCCAAATACCAAAGTCTCCTCCCTTATATTAACAGATAGATGGTCTAGAAATTTCTAAGGCTTTACTCAATTGTCTCAATATCTTCCAATGATCATAAACAGCTCCGATGATGAAGACAAAATACTTTGGAAACTAAGGCCCACTTGTATATACACAAATAAATCTTGCTATAAGATTTTCCATACAGAACAATATTGTGTCTAAATTTATTGAAATTTTCTTGCATTCATATCTTGATTTTGGTTACAAATTCTTACAATTTAATTCAGATTTGATATGAATTGAGTGAAAATGGTATGAATATTGCATGAATGATAATTAGATTATCTTGTGAATGTTGCATGGAAATAAGAAAAATTGTATATGAAAGAATAAACTTGGACGTGAATTATGCATGCAACATGAATTAATTAAAAACATTCATGTAAATAGAGTCACAACCGTGACTCCCAAGGCATTGGTGTGACAACTTAAATCAGACACGTGTAGGTTTTGATGGCGTAACAACCTTAAACCTACACTCATGCTCTAAATAGGAAAAGGAAAGTCAACTACACAAGGCTAGACTGATAGGTTAGAACAAAAAGAACAGAGAGAAGGTGGGGAGGTGGAGAAGCGGAGAGCTTGGGCTATGAAGAAAGAAGAAAGAAAGAGTAGAGAAAGGAAGTAGAGGTGAAAGCCAATGTGAGCGTTTGATCATCTGGGTGAGAACCAAGTGGAGGTAGAAGGCAAGAGTTGATGCAGAGAGCTTGAGATTGGCAGGAGACCCACCATCAACTCTCTGATCTGAACACCCTTTGTTTGCTTACTCTGTTTCATACTTGTTGCTTTATTTCTATGTTATATTATAAGACTTCTTTGTTGAACTTGTTTTCTTTGTTAAAGTCTGATAGTCCATTTACGTTTATTTACTGTTTTATTGCTTTGATGTTTCTCTATTATTGTTGAATATGGGATTGAAGTATTTAAAGATGATGAATTGTGTTTATTCTATGATGGGCTGATCATTTGTTCTTGAGGATTAATGTAGCTAATTTAATTGATTGTGCATGATGAAGGGGCTATTTTATTGTCTTGTTAATTGCTACAGTTTTTGAGTTTATTGTATATAATAACATGATCAAACTTTACATCATTTTAGTATTAAATGAAGGATCGACAGAAGAAGTTTAATATAGAATGAGAAACTACGGATGCATAAGTTTTCCATTAGAAATATATTAATTTAAGTGGGCAATTATTAGTTGGGTTTAATAATTAATTGGGATGATAAACTTGTCGAATACGAAAGTTAGATTAGTTTGTTATTTGAATTGATTTTAGAACCCAATTGGTAATTTTAGCAAGACAATTATCCGATTAATTCACTTTCGTCATGCATAGGAGATTAAATAAGTGAAGTTAATTCTCAAGAGTTTCCACATTTATTAACCAATACGTTTTTGCTTTTAGTGAAATCAGTCTACTTTTTAGTCTAATTGTGCACTTTTCTTTAAAGCCTTTACTCAATAAATCAGGATAGAATGTTTAGGATTGCGTTTGTTTTTATTATTTTTATTATTTAAGATTAATTTGAGTGGACCAATTTCACCTCCGTTGGAGACGACCTTAGGTAATCATCTACAACTACCTCGTATACTTACGAGTAGGACAGCTTAGGTAATTTTAGAACTTATTTTAGCACAACAAATAGTCGCAGGTTCCTTGGTACAAGCTCATCGGGAAGAACTCCCTCAACCCGAGAGCCTCAATGATTACTTGACTAGTCATCAAAAATCGTCCAAGTACTAAAGATCATTGGCATGGTAATTTTGATCCGATATGTTAGCTTTGCAAGCTATCGGTTGAAGATCGCAATCACTTCTTTTTCACTTGTACTTACTCCAAAGTAGTATGGAGTCAAATGTTGCACAAATTCGAACTTTACCCCACATTTTATAATTGGGATGACACTTTGACCTTGTTTACCCATAGTCCTTAGCTCCAAAAGAAGGATGGAATACTTTATGCAACAACACTTATTATCACAATCTACTATATTTGGATGGAACAGAAATCGCAGACTTTACACTCAGTTGGCAACAATAAAATATCATTTGGCTGCAAACATCATTAACGACATCCAAAATCTCCTCATAGCAAACGAAGCACACCATGACTTGTCAACTACTTTGCGAAGTAGATGGAACTTATAAATTCATCCTCTTGAATTGTATGCATATGTTATTTTTGACTTATTAATGTAATATTTTGTCAATGGTCTCACGGTAGTCTTCATTGAAATGTTGTAAATAGTTTACACTATTATTAATGGTAATTTCTTCAAATTTCAAAAAAAAACACATTTTTAACTTTTGTGATTTCTAACAATAATTTCTGTAGACAAGTAACACAAACATATTTTCAAAATAACACATTTCTTTAAATCAATTTCATCTATTAATTTCTAGAAATTTTCATACACAAGCAACATGAACATAATCTTATGATTGATTAATGCACTACTTATGGTATTCATCTATTATTGTAACACCCCACTCCCGCTGGACCCGAACCCGATATCAATGGTGATATCCGAATCCGTGCCCCGCGAGGGTGGCG
>JANQAP020000103.1:323103-334139 GCA_026874005.2 Erythroxylum coriaceum
ATCTACAATCCAAGGATCGTGATAGCACGGTTAGCGGGAGCAAAGGGGCCAGTGATTCAGCCCATAGACCCTTGTTGGTTTACACTCGTACGAATAAGAATTGAGCAGGAATATGTTGTTAGTATTAGAAGTTTGTTAGTGCCAACGTGGCAGGGTGGTTAGAAAGTCAGAGAATGTTAGTATTAAAGGGGACAGAAATGAGTAGGAAAGAATTCTGGAATTTTTAAGAATCATTGTAGTTACGGCCTTTCGGTTTGGGCAGGATCAGAACCTTCTTTGGGTTCTTCCTGTATTATTGAATAATATTCATATTACATTTCTGAGTACTCTCTAACTGTCCAAACACCTAACTCTAGCATTTGGTGCGGTGAGTGTGGAGATTGTTTCCAGGGGGGAGGAGTTAATGACTAATACGAGGATGGGCTCTCGCCTGGAATCTGTAGAGAGGAGTCTGGGAGCAATGGAGCAAAAGATGGATCAGAGGATGAATGTTTTTGGGGTGGAATGATCGCAGTTTAACTCCAACAATAATTGTTTTCAAGTATCCACCATGGCATCACAATTTCCATGTTTTCATTTATTGCTCACACAAGCCCGCACACCTACCCACCCAGCCACCCCCACCCCCAAAATTCATCATATCTACAATCCAAGGATTGATTCTATTAGTAAATAAATTTCATCTTCGTGACAACCCAAAGATTAATTCTACAAGAAAGCTGATTTCATCATATCCACACTAAAGAATTCCATCAACTTCTCACTTTATCACCAACTGAATCTTTTTCATTGAAGTTTCTATTAATGTTTAATAGTCTTCCGTCATTGGCATTTAATATCAGAGGAAAAGTTCAGCATGGATTATGTCACTTGCATGGAAATTATCATAAAATTACAGTACCATGAGGAAAGAAACAATGAACATTGACAGGAATATGAACTCTTTACCTCCAGAACCGTGTAAATTGGTGATGTTGTTTCTCCATCAATAACAATACTTTTAAGAAGGGACCCATGACGTCGACCATAAGCCAATAATATATGTTCAGAAGTAGGTGAGAACTGTACAGAAAACATCACGCACATCTAAAAGTAATATTAGAAATTTCACAGTAGCATTAAGTAAATTTACATGTCAAAATATCAGTAATCTAATAACTGAATCTCATTCAAGTGCATCTCCAAACAACCAGTTTGACAGCAAGCACACAAAAAAACAATTTAAACATGGTCCACGATATCGCACATAAGTCTAGTATCCTGGAAGAAACTTATGCCAAAATTCTTTATGCGGACCATACAAATTGTTGTAACACCACTGCTGTGTCAAGTTGCTCAGTCTAGCCAAAAGTTTCAGAACCTTAGACCAATTAATAAGTAGCCATAGCTCAATGAGACTAATAAGGATACTGTGGAACTATATAATGATAATCAAAAATATTATGGGGGAAGGCCTATTGTCAAAGCATTGTGTGTGTGTGTGTGTGTATACAAATCCCTTACACCTATCAGAAGACGCTGATCTGGATTGACGTCAAACAGTGAGCAGCTCTAATTGCTCGAGATGCAAGCACCGAACCAAATCTGAGTGGAAACAACAAAATTTTAGAAAAAAACAACTGTTCTTCAGATTAAAGGGAAATAAAGAGTCAATTCCAAGGAGTTGGATTAGAGTGATACGTTGCTTCCTCCAGAGAATATATGCGAAGTTCATACATAACTTGATGAGCCGAAATGGGGTGTCGAGTGGGAGAAGTTGCAGTACCAGCATCTTGATGAACCACATTAGGTAGTCCAGGATCAGCTTCCATATGAGGGAGCATGCATGCAACACATGCAGCTAAATATCTGCCACACGGAGAAAAATGGGCACCCATTTCACTGCACAGGTCATTTTTATAATAAGAAGTAAGAGAAATGTGACAATAAAGATATAAAAACTGGTTGAAAGAATCAAGTTATGGTAGAAAAGCAACAGATAACAACAGAAGCAGTAGATAACACTACCATATTGATATCAAGGAATTCATCAAAAGAATTTTACTAACCTACAAAGGACAGCATGCGGTATAGTTAAACGACATTTTTCAGCACTGAGGGGTGCACAAGGATGCTCTATATCATGTGACCAAACTCTGAGCTTTACAGTGCAAGGTAACTCTGCAGCAGCTGCAGCCGCCAGTGATGTGGCGATTTCAGAGTGGATTCTATTAAATATGGGCTGACTATCAGTGTCATTCTGTTGTGTATTGATAGGAGCCAAAAATTCACCAGATTCAGGTACAGAAAAGCGAGAACGCGAACTGCGATGTTGCAATCCCAATCTACTGGAAGTCCCTGACAGGCTGGTGTTTCCAGGCATTGCTAAAGAAGCCACTGCAGCTTCCACATAATGAATAGGACTTGTATACTGAGCTGAATGCTCATGATCACCATTATTAGGAGGAGGTGCTGAGGAAACACTAGCCTGGCTTTGACCAATCAGCCATCCTTGCAAGAAGGGTAGTTCCCACCAAGTTGGATCTCTAGGCAGTAAAAGTTGATGAATTTGGCTAAAGTTTGCATGTTGTTGAACAGGAGGGACATGTCTAGATACTCCATCCAAGGCAATATTGCCACCACCACCACCATCACCACCAACACCAACAAAAGTATCTAGGTTAGTAGATCTCCCACGCTGGGTCTCCCCAACAGGATTCATTTCATCCATATCCATAGCGTCTCCCGTGGCTCCAGAAAAACCATTTCTCATTGCACTGGGAAAAGCATTACTTAATGTACCAAGATACGAGCAAGATGGAATTGCCGAAAATGTCTCCATGGGGGAAACTAATGTATTATAGTTCTCCACTGCATTTGCATCCGCCTGAAACTGCGTTGGTGCAGAAGGATCTACTTGCATTATACTTGTACCACCATGTCTATTAACATCTATTCTGCTATCATCTACAGTAAAAGAAGGCACAAACAAGAAAGGAAATGACATAAGAGGTATTTCAGCAGCCATACTAACTCGATCACTGGAGTGAACATTTGTCACGAAAACAGCAGGAGGAGGATATCTCAGGTAACCAGGAGATGTCGCTCGAATCATCGAGGAATCTGAAGAGTCAAGATCATTGACCTGCATATCAGTCCAATAATGTAATCTACGGGATGGTATGGATAAAATATCGATTAAACACTCCTTAAAGTATTCACCTCAGCAGTCAGAAGAAATGGAACACCATGTGGGTGAAAGTGCACCGCTCGAAGAGAGCGTCTTGTTTTCAACACAATCGTTGGCGAGGAAGCCTCCCCTCTCTTATTGTAGTGCCATATGTATAACTGAAAAAGTACAGTAACATTATGTCAACTAAAATATGAGGCATCAAAATTATAGGAAAGGAATATAAGGAACATTGATCTACACTAAAGGACCAAAACCACACCTTGTGACCAGATGCAACAGCCAATAGCTCTCCTTCACCATGGAAGGCAATGGAGGCAATGGGACGATCTAAGAGAATAAATTCAAAAGGTTAACTTCATCTTAAGCAATAATAATTAATCAACAATAGTTAAAAAAAATATCAAGAATAACAAGAGCCTGAGTTTAAATTACAGAAATCACGTGACCCTATGCACTCTGCAGTCCTTGCATTCCACAAGCGAACCTCATAATCCAAGCTCCCACTTGCAAGAATTTCAGCATGCAATGGGTGAAACCTAACCTGTATAGCTAGAAATTCAGTGTAAACTAGACAACATGATATAAGAATATAGATTTACAGTAGAAAAAATGTATTATTTTGCATACTGTGAACAGCAGCCATGAATTCAAGTTATCAGTCATAATTGGAAACAAAATTCAAATAAAAATGTCAACTACCATGCACTCAAAAACTTGAAGTTAAAACTCACCACCCAAGGAGTCCTTCTATGACCACTCAACACCTTTAAGCAATTTCCAGTCTGGCAATCAATTATCTTCACAGTGTGGTCACCACTGCAAATATTATTATAGTGGGACGAGAGAGAAAGGGGGAAAAGATTACAATCACAACTTGCATGATCACAAATAAAAGCGTATTAGTGCAAAAAGAACTTACTGAGTAGAAGCAAGTGTTCTTCCATCAGGGCTAAATGCTGCTGCGATGGTTGATCTAGGAGGAGGCACCAGAGGACAATACTTGGCTGATAGATGGCGCAGAGACTCTGCCTCAACCCTAAGATATAGCAGAAAGCCAACAAACAAAAAGGCAAATCTGAAACAGAAAGTCCAAAACAGACATAAATATAAAACTGAAATCATTGAAATACCAAGAAATAAGACCACGCCTAACATCTCTTGACGGTTCACTTTGAGCCATAGATAAAAGATTAGCATTCAATTGAGATGCTTCTCCCCACCGCCTTTTTGGCACATGCTTCATTTTGTGGCATATCTCCCTCCGCATTAGCAAGCACAACACATTCCTACTACTGTAAAAATTTGAAAACAAAAGCACAACAAAATAATGAATCGATGAACTTTCGATAATCCAAAAGGATAAAAATAGCGCACAGACACACACAATATCCAGTTGAGTTGCAATTATCAAACTCAACTCAGACAAAAGTTTCAATATTTGCAGAACTTAGCCACATTTCAACTCCAATTGACTAAACCTATCTCAAAACTTCAGCAGACTAAACTCTAGTCCCCCTCAATCAAAAAAAGTTCAACTCTAGGTCTATCAATTAAAGATATTAAATTATTAATCAAATAAAGTTCACTTCTAGCTCTCATCCATAACAGATAAACAATAAGACATTCTGATTAAGACCAACCAAACTTTTCAACTCAAATTTACAAAGAGGAAGAAGCGAAAGGAACATATTCAGTCCCTAGTCACCGAATTTAATGTGAATGCAATAAAATACCTTTGAAGAGGGTCACTGCAAGCCGGAGACTGAACCAAATTCCGATCATCCGGCAAGGCATTTCCTGTCATCTCTTCGTTCTTACGATTGACGTTCATAAGCATGTTGCAGCCAAACAAAAGAAATTTGCAATTGCAAAGAAAGAGAGATTAAATAGCTAATTAAACCCTAATTCATTTCTTTTAAGGAATTGAGGTTACAAAAAAGGAGCTATCGATGGGAGTACAATTAAAAAATGCAAGGGCTCATCTGAGGTGTTGAACTTTGGATTAGGATTGGTCTTCGTATGTCAAAACCTAAAACAAGAGCTAAGTCACAAGACCGTAGAAGTCTCGAGTCAGATTAATTGCTACTGTTGTTCGAACCTACTTCATATTTGCATGACCAAAATACCCCTCTAGGAGGACCAATAGTCCGTCTGCAAGCAAAACCGTATTAGAATTATCTATTTTGATATGGTAAAAATAAAATACCAAAAAGGCCTATTAATATTTTTAAAATTTAAATTTAAAGATTTAGATAATAATACAATTTCCTGTAGTAGTAGTAGTTTAGAAAGGATAAGATAGGACCCATGAATTGAGAATGCAGGAAATACAGGTTTTCATATTAGGCAAAAGCAGAATATTCACATGTAATCTTTTTTGCTTTACAGCAATTCCTGCCAGTATTAATAATTTCCATCCAGGGAAGCATATTCACGTGAACCAGGTTATCAAAACCAAGCAAAAGCACGTTCAATATTTCATCCAGGGCGCAGCAGGGTCAAGCCTCAAGACCTCACCATAATGCCACAAACAAGAACCATTCAGTCAATCCCAGGCTCCTTTTATTGGAACATCTAAAAATGGGCTGTATGCGCAATTGTGAATAGCTAGAAGGATTGGGAATGTACAGAAGGGAAATGCAGTCCAAAAAAAGACCAATTTGTTCGCGTACATGTCTGACAAGAACATAGCCTATGTACACTGGCTTTGAAACACATCAATTGGTTTAATCAACTCAACTTGTCATGCTGTACATTCCTAGGTGCCCATATGCGGATTGTGTGATCATCACTTGCGGATGCTAGCATTTGATGCCTCCTAGGATTCCAACTCACGGAGTTTACAGTCATTAAATGGCCAGATAACACCTCAATTGGGCTAGAGTTTCGCCTATTCCATATATATACCTGCATAGGCAGAGCAACATAATTGGCTACTGACATCAAATGGTCACCTTGGGGCATTACGGCATTTTATCAATTGTTTCAAGAGA
Organism: Erythroxylum coriaceum; assembly: GCA_026874005.2. Classification (NCBI taxonomy): domain Eukaryota; kingdom Viridiplantae; phylum Streptophyta; class Magnoliopsida; order Malpighiales; family Erythroxylaceae; genus Erythroxylum; species Erythroxylum coriaceum. The sequence continues at coordinate 329,269 of JANQAP020000103.1, forward strand.
GGATCTAAATGCAGGAAAAACAGAAGCATACCAATGAATTTTCACTGCCACTGGCTATAAATGAGCTATTCAATCCACCAAAACAAGACCGTATCACGTATTTCTCTTGCTTGTGGCCCACATATTTCCGTGGCTCCTCCCACTTTCCAGCAACATCCCACAAATGGATCTCCTGGCTGTTAAGATTGACTACGAAGGACTTGTTATCAGAGGAAACTGAAAGAGATGTAATTGGGTGCTGTTCCCGAATGACTTTTTCAGCATTTGTCACCAAATTTAGAATCACAATTTCTTTATCAGATATGCCTATAAGATTTTTACCATCTGCTGTCACAGCAAGATCTAAAACTTTTGGGATCCTCTTGCCTCTCCAAGCTCTTCTCTCATTTCCATCGCAGTCCCATATGCAGATGCACTTTTGCGCATCACAACTGCCACAGACAAATTGCTTTGAGTCGGGAAACCAAGCACAGGAGCTCACAACGAAGCCATTATCTCCAAATGTACGCTTGCATCTACCTGTTTCCACATCCCACAGCTTAAGCACTTCTCCATTTCCACAAGTCAGCAACTTCCTATCATCAGGGCTCCATGACACAAAGGATACTGGTTTTTGGTGACTTCTTAGTGTGTGTCTAAAAATCAGCCTTCCACCTTCAGTTAACTGGTACAATAATGATAAGAATCCCACCGATAAGATCATCAAACATAAGAAGCAAAGCATACCAAAAAATAAACCCAGTAAAATGCAAATCATGTACAGCCAAACAGCATAAGATAACATCATCTAGGGACAAATTAATAGAAACTGACTATTTATAATCAAATCAACTAGCAGAGCCACTAGTTTTCCAATACCAAATCCATGTAGGTTGACAAAATGCAAGTTGAAATGATCCAATTTTCTATAATCAATTACTGTAAGCTGAGCCTCAAGAGAGTTGCCAGACCAATACGAAATAGTGATCTGTTGAATGTCTCAGAAAAAAAAATATATCCCTGTTGGCAACTGAAAACAATTGCTAAACTCTAACAATTAAAGAAATCATGATAAGATTCATTATTGAACTATTGCAGCTATAAATAGCTTAAAAATGAGCTGTATGGATCTATTTGCTATTCAGATGAGATCTAAAACCCCATGCAAAATTAGATTTGACAACTCAACTGAACAATTAACTTTTAAGCTCAAAAGCCTCCTATCAGGAGGCAGTATTCCAAACATTGTCAACACATTAAGAGGACGAAGACCTGCCGTTCACATCAACAAAATGGCATTTCCAACATGTTATAGAGCTGTTATATTTGTACTCGAATCTAGTCATATAATGAAAGTGCTACGAGTATATTTGATCCATCATTGGATATCATCCAACAGATTAAATGCGGTCAAATGATTTTGTTTTTTTACCAGTATTAGAGCTCTTATGACTAGAAGGCCTCAAGCTAAAGCCACGCTGCAGTACAGTGGATTCTAATTTATTGATAATTGTCCATACTTGGGTAAAGGAGCATGTTAGGAAGATAATTGATTCTCATCAGCCACAGTGAACAACTAAAAGCTTTTAAATTGAATGGATTTTTGACAATAAGAATACATCAAGGCGTAAATTCTCAATCTGAAGAAGCGTTATTAAATGAAGAAATCAAGTTCACCACATGCCAAAATAAGAAATTAGTATAGTACCTTCCATATGATGGCAGTGCAATCACTTGAAGAAGAGGCTAAGTAATCGCCATTATTGGAGAATTGTACAAACCAAACTTCATCTTTATGCTCTGTCAAAATCTGTAAAAGAAAGAAAGAACAAGGATGACTTAAACACGTGATAGAAGCAACATGCAGGAAGCCTACATAAGCCAATACTCATATTATCTATAGCCTCATGATTTTTATTTATTTCTGCTCCTATGTACTTGAATGATATTGCTGTTCTACAAAAGGGCAACAATAACCATGAAGCCCCAGCACAATTTCAACATACTCTAATCATAAGGTGCAGATAGTATGCAACAGATTAAGCAACCAGCATGAAAGAGTAAATATTAAGTACACAATGAATAAATCAATGCAGTTCTTCCATGCCTGAAATATTGTGAAATATAATCTAGAATCATTAAAAGAAAATCCAATATGATCCTAACTGATCCATTCTTTGACTATGTTTAAAATACTAACAGTGGAAAACTTTTCCACTTTGAGTTTCAAAACACCTTTTTACTCTGTTTTTTAGTCAATTCTTTTAAAAATATTGTCATTTTACATAGAAAAGGCACCAAAGAGGAAACAAATAAACTAACAAGAGTCAATAATTTGACAATATATTTAATCATTCGAATGTTCTAAAGTAAATTAAATTCTTGCCATATAGTTTGCATTACAACTTTAAACAATAAAAACAGAAGACCTATAGTTACATTTTCATTGACTTTGTTACACACTCGGGTACACACCAAAAACAACAATTATATTGTACTAATTATGTAGCATCATTGTGCCGAAATAGCTTTAAAGATCAGCAAGAAGCACACCTGAGCAGTCTCACAAGGAAGCTGATCTCTTGTGCAGCAATGATCTTCATACAGTGAAATAGCGTCCATTGAATTATGATACAAACAAGATTCAATTTGTGAGATAACAGCAGTTTCAACCAGATGTTCCAACCTTTTCTCAGGTAGCACAATTGGTGGAGGAAGTAATTTTACCAGTTCTGTTGATAGTCTTTTTCTCATCTCTCGGATACTATCATCCTTCTTATCTACTTCCACATCCTTCCAGCACAGAATACTGAAAGCAAGATCATGCATATTTTCCCTGCCAAGTTGAAACAAAGGAACCCGCTTTCTTAAAACAGTCAGTGCCAATGAGTCCTCTCCACAAATCAAATACTCTAGCAAGCATTGCTTAAACACAAGAAACATAGCTGAAGCTCTAGTCTCACCCGGCAAGTCCTCCATTGCACTGAGTGTATTAATGCAGCCATCCCAATTTCCTTCAGGTACTTGTGATTCCAACAACTCCAAATCCATGGATTTGCACGAGATGCCAGATTCTGATTCCAGACATAAAGCAGACTTTCTATAACCCAATGAATAAAGGCTTTGGACGATGATTCTAATAAATTCATGTGTTTTTATAAGACCTTTTGGACCAACTGTTTTAGCTGAATCATCCATCAATGAACTTCAGCAAATTCTTTGCTGTTTTGATAAGCTTCCTCGCCTTCTATTATCAGATATTCCCATTTCAGAGATTATCCATCAGTAATGGCAACAAATTGGATTGAAATTCCAGCCTCTATGGACGTCAATTTTCAAGGAGACACGTTCACGCAAGGAACCAAATACCCTCTTTACCATGTAATCCAAAACCCAAAATGATAACTGCATGAAAGCCGCCAGATAACGAAGAAAAAGCATAAAACCATCACTAAAAGACAAAAGGAAATGAATATTAAAACATAATGCAAAAATGATCCCAACCAACCACGCCCGGTTTTTAAAATTGCAAAACTTAATGCCCCCAAAAAATGGACACTCTTCTTTCAACAGGCAGAAAAATAGTTTAACAGAAATCAGCTTCTCATGTTTGTATCTCAAAATAAACTGCCCCAGTCAAAATACATCTACCTTGTTCAAAATTCAGCAACAACATCAGCCAGTAATTTGAGAAAATTAACAGGCAATACATTAAAAAGAGAGAAAAAGAAAAACTCAGCAAGACCAACCAGATGCCCAAAAGAGGGAGCAGTACAACAGGTTTACACAGAACACTGTATAAGAAAAGCAAAAAAAAGATCATCACTTCAAAAGACAAAAAGAAGGGAAAAAAGAAAGCATACCAGAAAGAGAAAATTGCAGCCAAGTGGAATTCGACGAGGCGAAGTAATGACCTGTAGGTAGATAAGGACGAGGATTCGATTCGGAACTCTCAAGGAAGTGATGCTGTTCATGAAACGGAATAGAAGTGAACAATTAAAGATGCATCCGATGCTGGACAAGGTGCGAAACGACCATTATCACCGGTATTCTTTTACGGTTTTACCTGTCCAAAATAAATTCGACCTATTTTTATTATTTTACTAATTTTGTCTGGAATCATAAATATATTATGTCAATTAATTATTAATAATTTATTAGCGGAGAAAATCATTCAAGTTAATTATTAATTATTTATACAAAATAGGTCATAAATAAAAATGAGAAATTGAATATGTTTTTAAAATAAGTAATGATATCTTTTAGGGATAACAAACTAAATATTGCCTAATCTTTTAGAATTTTTTTAATTAGTGTCAAACTTTTAAAATTTTCAATTATATAAGTCAAGTCAATAAGTCAGTTTTACTTATATGACACATCCATCAAATGTCACATAAATGTCCATCTATTAGTCACATAAGCAAAAACAACATTTTGACTTTATTTGTACAAATTTTGAAAGATTATTCACTAAATTAAAATTTTCAAAAAGTTTAGCACTAAATTTTAAAAAAAGTTAACTATAAAATAAATGCTAAACTCTTCTGAATTTTGCAATTATGACCTAAACTTTAAATCATAATCATCATTATCACCCAGTTTGAAATCTCACAATGAAGCGAAGTTTGGGGAGGTCTGATAGTATGCAGCCTTACCCCTACATAGTAGAGAGACTATTTCCGGTAGACCCACATGCAGATGTGACAATAAAAAATGATGCAGCTGAAAACTGATATGTTAAGAATGTAGGAAAATAAAATTAAATAAGTACATAAATAAATAAAATAAAACAAAACTAAATAGAATAGCTGATATGGTGACCAAAATCGTCGTGAGTAGATACAAGTTTAAAAGAAAAGTTATTAAATATATATATATATATATATATA
>JANQAP020000103.1:337591-348148 GCA_026874005.2 Erythroxylum coriaceum
TGAAAATGCTTAAGATACTCACTTTAATTTATATATGATTTTAGGTACAATTTGGAAACAAAGAAATTAAAGTGGGTTGAAAGCAAGACAATTAGATCAATTTTTGAAAAATAATATTTACTTGTCTTCATGGAGTAAGAAGAAGAAAATTAGAGCAAGAAGAAAACAAATTCAGTCTAAAAAAAAGACAACCGAGAAGTTGCTGGGAGGTGAGAAAAAGGACATCACATGTTGGAAACATAAGGAGTAAAATGACAGAGCAATATAAAGGAGCAAAATGCATATGACAGTTGGAAGCGTGAAGCAGAAAACAGCAGTGCACAACCAAACTGGGAAGGAGCAAACGACGACGCATAGCTCTAAGACGCAGACAACGTCTGCTTTTTCTGACTTAAAACATAACATGAAACGCAGACAAGAGTTGCGTTATGAAAGGCAAAAGGGTTACGAGAGGAGCGTGAGGTTTTAAGTTGGATGAACAGTAGCTGGGACATTAAAGTTTATTCATCCCATCAAGCTACAGTGAAAGGGCGAGAGAGGACTGGCTGCAGAGAAAATAGAAGAGAGTGGTGGCAATGAGAAACAAAGAAGGAAGAGGAGTGGCGTGAATAGGAGGCTTAGACGTTAAACTTAAATTATCCCATTAACGAATAGTAACTAAGGAGAAGCTTATGGCAAAGTGGAGACAATCGAAGGGGGCTTCAGTTAGGGATGATTTTGGTGAGGCTTAAGCTTTTTCTTAGGAGACCCATGGAAGGCTAAACGTCCCGTTGCCAATTCGGAGGTAACATCGACACCGACGACTCGAGTTAAGTGTATTTTCTTATTTTTGTTGTTTTCTTTCTCTCATAAATTGATTGTGTTATCCTATGTTAATTGATTTGGGTTTTATGTATGGATAATCGAATTTTCATTATTGTTCGGTTATTTATGTATGAACCTATAGGGTACTGTGAATTGATGATTTTAATGCGTTCATTGAATCATTTGATTGCATACCATTGCTAGAATTTCAATATAATTCGTAATTGTTATGTTGAAATTCATGTGTAGCGATTAATGATTTGTAATCATCAAGGATAACATGACCTACGTTAAATGACGCATTGTATGTGGTTGTTGCCTTAATTAATCAGTTTTCCTAATTCGTAATGCTACTGCCTAATTAAATCTAGAGATTGTATCCTAGGTTATTCGGAAGTTAGGTTTAATTAACGATCGTATCTTAATAAACAAAACCTAAAGGAAAACTCGAGTTAATTATTAACCCACGATTAATACTTTCTAAGAGAGGTTTAAGAACAAAAAATCAATGAAATATGCTTAATTAAGGTGTAGGCCTAGATTGAACCAAAGAATTGGATCTCTACTGAATTCCCCAATTTTACAATTTTTCGTATATTTTCTTTAATTTGTTTTTATTAGTTGGTTTCGTTTTGTTTTCCTATTCCAAAATACAAACTCCCCCTTTTTTTTCCCCTAAACACTGATTAATTTCATTTCATAAGCTAACCAAATACTCCCTGTGGGATCGACCTAGACTCACCACTACTACAGTAGTAGTCTAGTTATTTTATTTTGACTAGCGTTACGATATGCAGGTCAGGCAACTCTATATATTAAGAAGTAACCCTTGCGTATATTGTTCTTTTGACTAGTCCAATCAATAAGCTTTAGCCAGTCCAACTGTGAAGAGGAGAGGTTACAAAGTTGTTAAATTTTTTTATCACAGGATAAAGAAGTATTGGCAGTGCAAAAACAAGATTCAAACTCCATTTTACAGAGTGTGTAAGGCTTAAAGATGTTGGAGAGATCTTTTATCCTATCTAAGTTGGTTAGCTTCATCTAGGTATCAAGTCATAAGATTAAAAAAATCCCTTATAAGAGCTTGTTTGAACGATACAAGTAACGATACAAATTTATACTAACTTTTAAGCCTACGGTTATGATAAGTTACTTGTAAAAGATGTTTATGAAAAATATCGGAAGGATGGCTCAACTAAATGAGTTTATCTTCCCAGTTATAACTAAGTGATTAGTTCAAAACGTGCTCTAAAATGGCAGCTCTAATCCTCTCAAAAATCCCTTATAAATTGTCTTTTAAAGCCTCTATAATATTGACTTTTTATGGAATAATAACTTTAAGGTTTGAGAAGTCAACAATGTTAATAAGAGGTCACAAATTACTCTAATTGACAAACCAAAAATTTATAGAATTACCATTTCCCTATCTTCTCTTGAAGAGCAATCTTATTTTCTCCCTAATCTTCAAAATGTATAACATTATCCATAAGGATTCGGACTTGGGATTCAATGCTTTAAAAATCGAACCAATAATTAAACCAATAAGATAAAATGATTAAGGTTTAAAAGTTAAACAAATTTTATACTATCATAAAATTGATATATAGTAAAGATTGAACAATATTAAAGAATTTTAAATAGGATTAAAGAAGGAGACTATCCTTGCCTATTGTAGAAGTTAAAGTTGAATTGGAAAAGAAAACTGTTAAATGAAAACTAACTTGTTTATTCTAGTTTATAAAAACTAGTTAGCTTATGAAAATTGACTAGTTAATTAATATATCAGTTGATTTTTAATAATAAGGGTTATTAAGGTAAATCAAACTGAAAAGTTGGTTGTTTCAAGATTTTTGTAGTTGAATCCACCAAATTGGTTTAATTTTTTAATCATTGCTTGGGATTAACACTCCAAAAATTATACTCCTTCAGATAATGTCTATGGATCTATTTAACCCGAAATGTTTCTTTATCATTCAAAAATCTCCAATTCCTCTTCATGATTAAAACTTTATTAGTAGTTTTAATAGGAAGGATTCCCATATCCTCCTCTTTTTAGGTAAGCAAACCTCTTGCCATTTAAATTTTGTAATTGATCTCTTTAAAAATGTATTTAGACTGCAAGAAGCATTTCATCATCTTTTCCAAAGGTTCAATCAAAGTCTTAGGAAAAACTAAATAGGATGACTAATAAATATGAAAACTATTGAGGATTAAGTTTATAAGTCACACTCTACCTATTAAAGAAAGGAATCTATTGCAAAAATGTTAATCCTTTTTTGAACTTTTTCAATAAAGGGGGAGAAGTCCCTACATGTTGGTATTTTAGTGCTAATAGTTATTCCCAAGTAGGTAAAGGGAGGTTTTATAACTTTCAATCCTATTAGGCAAGAAAGCTAGATTGAGAGATGATTCATACCTGCTGAAATGAAGAGTTGACTTTTCTCATTATTGATTGATAGCCCTAAAAGATCTTTAAATATATGAAGAGCTATCATCAAAAAAACTTGTAGAGGTGGGATCAGCTCTAACTAGAAGAAAAAAAAGGTTATCAATAAAAGACAAGCTAAAAATTTTAAGCTTTTTGCATTTGTTACGGTATCTAAATTTCCTCTCCTTATTGATAACAAGGTTAATTAGTATAATAAAGACTTCAATTTATAGAGTCAAGAGATAAGGGGAAAGAGGATCACCTTGACTTAAACCTTTAGTAGTCCCATTCACCAAGACACAAAAAGAGTTTAAGTTAATGATTGCTTAATTTAGTTGACAAATTTTAAGAGAAATCCAAAAGCTTTTAATGAATGCAAGATGAAATCCCTATTGACGCTATTAAAAAACTTTGTGAAAATCATTCTTTATTGTATAACAGCTTATAAAATATTTATTATGTACTGAAAACCTCTTGTGTAACAAGATACTAATTTGTCTCCCTTTAATGAATATAACTTGTGATTGATTGATAAGAGACTTAAGAGCCATCTTTAAGTCTCGAGGTTAGGAGCTTTAAGATGATCTCATATATTGTGTTGTAGTATGATATATGCTTATAATCAAATAGGGAACTTGAATTGGGGATCTTGGTAATCATACTTATAAAGGTTATATCAAGTTCCTTTAACATTTTACCTTAGCTAAAAACCTCCTAGATAACATCAGTGACAATGTTCTTGGTGTAATTCCATATCTTATTAGAAAAACACGATTCAGACCATCTAAACTAGGGGCTTTATAAGACTTAAGATTAAAGATTGCTTTTTCCACATCTTCAATAATAAAAGGTTTATTCAAGTTGTGAATTTCATCTTCTATGATCTACTCAGTTAAGAAATGTTGTAGTAACTACACAGAAGAGCAAGATTTAGAGAAAGAACCAAGTGCAATAGTGAAGTACTTATGAGTTTCTTCTTTTAACTCAGCTTGAAAGAGTGTTAATTGTCTATTCTCTTTTGACAGGGATACAATTTTATTAGTATTTCTTCTTAAGAGAACAAATTTATGGAAGAAACTTATGTGTCTAACACTCACATTTAGTAATTGATCAAGGCATTTCTTTCCTTTATTTGCTTAGCTACATCATCAAGATTTTGGTAGAGGTTGTTTTTAGTTTGTAATAGTTTGTCTTTGTCCTCAATTACACCCTTATGAGTGTTGTTGAAGCTCTTGTGATTAAGAAGTTTGATTTCTTCCTTAACCACTATGGAGTTTCCTCATGCAAGTGAAGAATTTAAGGTCATGTACATTTAGTTGTAGCCCTTTAGTTATAGCCCTTTAGTGATAGCTTCTTTAAATCCTTCAACTTGATCTAGAAACTTGTTAAATCTAAAAAGGCTTCTACTCTAGCACTCAAAAGATAGGTTATGAATTTCAACTAAGGTATAATCAAGGAAAAGAGGGATAGTTAAATAAGCTATTCTTACTAGGAATTTGGTTAGCCATTAAAGTCCCCTGTTAATAGCCAAGGGTTTTTTTCTTATAAACTATCTTTCATTTTTTTATTATTCAAAGAGAAAAATTGTCCTTCCAACCTAAAATCAGTTTCTTTAATGTGGCTTTTATAATTCCTAAAGTCCTTATTATACTTCCTCTGGAAAATGTTCCCTTTAGCTTCTTAAAGATGGAGATTGCTATCAAAGTCCCCTATTAGCAGCTAAAGGCAGTCTATACTAGCATGAATCTCCATCAGTTTGTTCCATAAAGAGTTCCTTTCAAAAGCTATATTAATAGCATAGATAAAAGTGACATGAAAGTTGATTCCTTCCTATAAGATCGTAATTGAGAGGTGAATGAGTTTCTCATATATGTCAAAATTCACAATTTCTAATTTATCATGGTCATAAGAAATAATTATTCTTTTATTGTAAGAAATAATTATTCTTTCTTTACAATAAGTTTGGTGGTTATAATTAACAGAACAATTTTTCTCTAAGAAAGATAATTTACTACTACTGTCCTTCATTGAGCTTATTTTCTAAAAGTCCTATAATCAAATGTTTTAACTTAAGACAGTAATCTCTTAAAACTTATTATTTATTAGGGCTATTAAGCCCTCTTATATTTCAAAAGAATAGATGTTAAGTACAGGAGAGAGTTTTAGAGCCATTGACCATATTTCTCTTTTTGGACTTTCTCCTAATATCAACTTACAAATGATTATCTAGGTTATAGTCAACTAGTTTTCCTAAGTAACACATTCAGAGTAGGGAGATTTTTTACAGAGAAGAGGTGTGTTGGGATTCATATCCTCTATAGTGCTCTTATTGATATCATTAACAAGGTTCTCCAAACCAAATTTAGGTTCCCTTATAGGTCTATAGATATTTCCTTTTTAGGACCATTTTTTGTCAAACTTTCAATTGATTCAACCTAGTTATTGGTAATAGCTTCAGTATTGACAAAGTTTCCTTTTCCTTTATCTTTATTATAATTTTCCTTTGCGAATTTCTTCATCCCTATAAGTTCTTAATAGTCACCTCTTTAAAATTTCCTACCTTTTGGAATCCATTCCTTCCTTTGGTTTGTGCCAGGCCTCCATTAGTAAGAAATCATAATAGTGTCTTCAGCTAGTTTTTTACTACCTCTAAGTCTCAAAATGGGTATCAATTTTAGATGCTCTTGATGACCTTCAATAATCATTCAAATTCTAGCATAACTTATGCATTTTACTCCAACTATAGCTTCATTTATAAACATTAGCCTTCCAATAAAGCTTGTAAAGCGAATAAGACCTTTAGTGGACTAATATTCTAGGGTAACTTTATAAAAGTTGATCCATATAGGGAGTTGCTTTTATTTTAGGCTATCAAGGTAGATTTTAGGATTCCATTTTTAAAGGACTTTCCTATTGTTAAAACAAATAGTTATGATTAAAACTTGAAGTCGAATAAGTTTTTATTATTTAGAAGGCCCTTCTTTAATCATAACTTCCCCTATGAATCTTTCCCAAAAGATTATTAATGGTAATAGAGACACATGTCTATAAAAAAGCCAACTAATAATAAAGCCCATTTAGAGGGTAGAGGCTCCTTCCTTAAGAACGACTAATAGGGAAGTTACTCTTGAGCTATCAACTAAAGAAGGAGGAGGGCAATAGTGAAGTTTATCCATTAGAGAGACATCCTCTATCACTTAATGCTAAGATTGCTTTATACTTATAGAGGCCTCAGATATATTATTCTCTTTAAGAGAAGGGAAAGGGAGATGGTTAAAAGAACTAAAACCTAGAGCACTCAAGGGTTTTATAGATTTTCATTTTTTTGGAGAGGTAGGGGAACAATGTCTTTAATAAGGACAAAAGGAGCCTAAGTAATTTTTAGGGTTTATGGGAGATACACAGTCTAATACACTTACATATACTGGACCGTGTATAACTCAAAATCTCTAGAGCTCACTATTTTACACGGGCTAAAAGACCTACACGACCATAGGCATAGTCGTGCATCCCTTAATTGCTTCAAATCTTCGTTTTATGTGGCATTTTCATTCGAACTCTTCTTCTTTTAGTCTATGAAGGCAATTATGACCTATAAATGCACTTTAAGAAAAATAATTCATCAAATATAAGGTATAAATATACTCAAATTAGCATATATCACCCTTACAAGTCTAGAACCAAGCACATATGCCACACTGACACTAGTTCTTCACAACTTCTTTGAAAACTAATTCTTTAAATTTTTACATCTTTAAGCTTGAATTGATCTCAGATCCCTTCTACAAAATGATTGTCCATTATGTCAATTTCCAATTGACATTGATTTCTCCTTGATTAGAAAATTATGGAGAATGTTACACTTAAATCCAAAATTTTACCTACAATAGTCACCTATAAGTCAATAAATGAAACATGAGAAATATCATATAATTCATATAAAGCATGATATAAGAATGATAAACTACAAGCTAATTTATCCCCTATAAATACACAAAATATGCACTTATCATTTATACATCGTTATTTTTTATCTAGATTCCCATTAAGCTCATCATCAGTAATATTTGTAAGATCAAGTATATGCTAAATATCATAAGCAGTTTGACATATTGAAATTTTAGAATCATATTTATCACTAATACCAGAAACCAAATGTTCATTACCTTATTTTTTAATGAAATGAGTCTATTTTCATTCCTATTATACTCACTCCCGTTTATAATTTCCCATGAATATAAATCTTTGCTATAAGAAAGATTTTTGTTGTATTTCTCTAAAACAAGTAATAATTTCTATTGAAAAATATAGTAATATTAATATCTTTACCCTCTTGACTAAAAAATGAATCAAATTGGTCGTAGTGAACTTTAATTATTTGAGAAATATAAGTGTAATGAAAGAGACCCACTCTAATACTAATTATTGTTTCCAAATGGCACATGAGAGGGGAGAGTGAATTATGTGTGTTCAAAATTTCCCTATTTCTAAACTATTAAACAATTATGGCAAAGTCATAAATGATAATCATAAAGTAATCACCAAAATGAATAAAAGAGAGTAACAAAAAGGGGACAAAATCAATTTGTAGTGCTTTGATGAAACAATCGTTGGCCTATGTCCACTAAAGCTCCACTTAAGAATTTATTATATTCTTCCATCTATAAATGGAGAGCAAACCTCTATACAATATCTTCTTTATAGTGGGTGAAGATGAACCCTAAAAGTTCATCTTACTTTGCCACAAGTGAAGAGTAATCCTTTGCAAATCTTGCTTAAGGTGAAGAGAAATCCTCTCAAAATGTATCCTAAATGATTTCTCCAATTCTAATAATTATGTAACTTTAAAGCTCCTTTTGCTCACACCAATTAACGTAGGCTTAATATGTATTATGTAATGTATATATGAACTCTCTAGCCTTTTTAAGGCTCTTAGAAAGTCTTTAATGTACTCATTACATGTGCTCTATTTATACTTCAAACAACCTTATATAGTCATTATAAAATAAAACTAGTTATTATGATGATTAGCAATTTATAGCGCATCGTAATGCTAGTCAAAATAAAATAACTAGATTACTACTATAGCAGTGGTGAGTCTAGGTCGATCCTACAGAGAGTGTGTGCAAAGTTTATGAAATGAAATTAATTGGTGTTTAGGTTTAAGGGGGTTTTGGATTTTTGGAATAAGAAAATAAAATGAAATTAGACTAATAAAAACAAATTAAAGAAAACATGCAAAAAATGATAAAAGTGGAGAATTCTGTAAGGACCCGGTTCTTTGGTTCAATCTCAACCTACACCCTAATTAAGTATATTTCATGGATTTGTTGTTCTCAAACCTCTCCTGGCAACTATTAATCGCGGGTTAATAATTAACCCGAGTTTTCCATTAGGTTTTGTTAATCAAGATACGATCGTTAATTAAACCTAACCACCGAATAATTTAGGATACGATCTTTAGATTTAATTAGGTAGTAGTATTACAAATTAGGAAAACCAATTAACAACTACATACGTTGCATCATTTAAACTAGGTCATGTTATCCCTAATGATTACGAATCATTAGTCGCTACATATGAATTTTAACATAATAATTATGCATTACATCGAAATTCCAGTAATGGGTTTGCAAATAAACGATTCAATGAACCCATTAAAATCATCTTTTCATAACACCTAATTCAATAAACACAAGATAACATAATCAATTCCTAATGGGAGAAAGAAACAACAAAAACATGGAAATACACTTATCCCAGGTTGTCGTCGTCGATGTCACCTTTGAACCGGCGTCATGAACTTAGCCTTCCATAAGTCTCTCTAAAGAAAATTCTTCAGCCTCACTCAAATAACCATAACCGAAACGCCCTTCAACTCTCTTCACTGCGCCTCCCTCACTCGCAAGCTCTCTTCTGTTCTATTTTCCTCCACTATTCACTAATGAGACAAATAAACTTTGTTGGCCACGCTCCTATTCACCCTCACTTAACCCTCTACTATGTTTTAAGCAAAACGCATGGTCTGCGTTTTACGTAACGCAAACGTTAAAGTCTGTGTTTTAGTCCTTCCTAGCTGCTACTCCTCCTCCTCATGTGCTATTGTTTCTATCTTGGGTGCTGCATTACTTCTTACTTGCTTTCTTCTTCTTTTGTGTTTTGCTTCATCTGTTGCTGTCGTTTAGCTCCTTATCTTTGCTGCCTATTGGATGTTGTCGTTTTACAATCCTAACTTGTCGACTTGCGATGCATTGTCGTTTTAATCCTTGCTTGTCCACCTTTCATCATCCAGCCATCACGTCATTAAATTCACATTTAGCCATGCAAAAACATGCACCATGAGTTTTGATTTCCAACAGCCCTCTTCCATGGTTTTTATGCTTTATCCATTCTTTTATTCTTTATCTTGTCTTCTCTTGCTTCAATTTTCTTCTTCTTACTTTAGAAGATAAGTGAAAATTAATCTTTAGAAAATGGCCAAAATGTCATGTTTTTGACTCACTTTAACTTCTTTGCTTCTGAATTGTACCTAAAATCATATATAAGTCAAAGTGAGTACTTTAAGCAATTTCATGTCAATAATCGCTAAGTGTTATGGAATAATTTCATAATCAATTAAGCACCTATCAGCAATAGTAGCATTAGTTGGCAAATTACTCAACCATTATAGAATTACGTTATATGTTTTTAGAAGATAGTGATTGACCATACCGTCATAATGGTTAATCAATCCCTAACATTAGTCACCTAAATCACCATATTGATCAACTAAACTTTATGACACAATTTTCTCAAAACTTCTCAAGTTCTTTTAAAGTTCAAAACCCATTAATTTGACAAAAAAATTAATTCAAAAACATTTTAAAAGTTTCTTAAAAGCTTTTTTTAAGATTAAAAGGTTTTCTTTAAATATCAAAAAAATTTCCACTTGATTATGAAAGGATGTATACATTATGCCATGAACATGCAATTAAAAAGACCAAGATAAGGTTACAAGAAGGATTATAATGATTAGTTTAAGTCTTGATAAGCTTGATTCCTTTTTGTTTTTGGTTCTTCACTTAAATTGCCTATGTTCTCCACTTTGCTCATTTTCTCGATCCTTTGATTGATTAATTGATCAAATTTGCTCGTTTTCGCACTCTAGTCTTCTACTGAACTTAATATTTCACATATTAACTTATTAATATCACTAAGGATAAAACACATCAATAGTAATATGCTTTGTTGTCATTAAAACTACACATTAGTTGTAACATCCCCTCACCTATGGGAAGGGTAAGATAGTAATTTGGAACGGGTTAGGAGTGTTTAAAATTGTATTG
>JANQAP020000103.1:349427-367017 GCA_026874005.2 Erythroxylum coriaceum
TATAGAGTTTTGTAAACAATCGTTGAGAAGAACAGTGTAAACTTTATCAGTGAATGAAATAAATGAATGTTTTAAGAAAAATGATAATGCCTTTCGAATATACGGGATAAAGCCGTGTATAAGTTAGTTTTGCCATTGCTCTAACATACTATTATCGTAGGTTATGTTCCTAAAAGCTTAGGTACGTACCCTATAGTAGTGGGATGCTACAATAATTCACTGCTTTCACCATTTTTTCAATAAATTCTTTCTATGGTGATTGCATGTTTGGACAACAACTAACCTAATGGGTTGAAAGATCCAGCATTTTGTAGATGGAAGACAACGATAAATTATATTATTATTATACTTAATTAATTATTTACCCAATATCCAAATGTCATTTCAATAATTTTAAGATTATGTTAATTAATTGTTTATTTGAATTCTTTCCAATTTATATTCTCGATTTATTAGTTTTAAGTTAAGTTGAAACTTTAAATCCTTTTTAACTTTTAAATCATGCATCATATAAAGTTAAGTTGAAACTTGAATTTTGAATTGAAATTTGAAATCCTTTCGAAAGTTTTAATGCATGCCTTGAATGACCAAAAAATTTAACATAAATCAAGTCATCAATTATCAAACCACAAATGAACCAAAACCAATCGAACCACAGATGAACCAAAACGACAAAACCATACTCCTTTCATTCAATTCAACTCCAAATTCAATCCATTATCCAACTCCAACCAACGACACACAAAGTTACAAATGCTTCACAATTTCACTCCAATTTTCCATTCACAATCACAACACAAATGCAATTAACCAGAAGAATTCTAACAGAAAGTGAAAAACACACCCAAACAGAAATTCACAATCGGTGATTGGGTATTATTCCAGATCAGGACGGGTCGGGTTTAGATCTGGGTATTATGCCCAGATTTGGCAGCTGCGTGCGTAGGCGACGGAGGATGGCTGAAGACTGGAGAGCAGACGATGGTGGTTGGTGTTTGTCATGGAGGACAGCTGAAGGCTAATGGAGGTTTGGATGAGGCTCGGTGGTGACGGGTTCGCATGATGGAGGAAGATCCGAAGATGACGGCCAAAGAGGTAGGATGTAGGAGCATCGTCAGAGAGTCACGTAAGTGGAGCTGGAGCACCGCCAAGGAGTGGAGAGGACGATAGTGTGAGTGAGATAGAGAGAAGATGAGGTGAGTTTGAGAGAGAGACGAAAAAATGAAAAAGGACAGGCAGAGGTAAGTAAGCGTCAGGGTCGAGGGAGAGTTAGTTTTGTTAGGTTTTTTTATTTTTGCCAAATGGTCCTTGATGTTTTTAAATTTATGGTACTGAATAGTATATGCCGATATTTTGAGTACCGATTAGTATCAAGTGAAAACACTCAATACTGATCAATACTAAAAATATTTATACTATTCCATTTTCTGGCCAACCAAAAGTTTAATAATATCTTACGTGCAAAATCAGAAATGTAGGACTTGGCGAGTTGGCGGGTCAATTTAAGAAGACTAGGAAAATGAGGCTCAAGCGGGCGTGTGCGTTAGGAGTGAAAAGCGACATCGTTCCAAGTGTTGGCGTCTATGCCACGCTCGAGGTAACAAATGAAATGAAGCAGAAAGGACAGCATCATCATTTCCCAAAAGCCAAAAAAACAACTTTGCTAGGACTGTTCCTCTCTACTATTACTCCACCACCCAGCAATAAAAGCACTTCCCCAACTCTCTCTCACGCTCTCTCTACGTTGTCTCAAGTTTCAACAACTCTCGGGCACTTTCTCTGGTAACCTAATCTCTTATTCTCCTTTGAAAGTTGAAACTCCACTCTCTCTCCCTCTTTCTCTTGAAGTTTCCTCGTGTCCCTATCGTGAATGTCTGTGTAGATCCTCGCCGCATTTCATGGATCTGCTGCTCCACCGCGCTCGCATTGTCCCGGTTCCCTCTCTCTCCTAGGGTTTTAGCTTTGGTTCCGTGCTCTTCCCGCCAGTTTCTCCCTCTTCTGCTTTACTGTGGCTCAATGTGAGTGCTGCGTGCAACGGTTTCCGGCGCCGCCGGTAGCTTTGGAACTCCTGGCGGTGAAGCTGTTGATTTTCTAGGTGTTTGGTTTCTTGGCAATGTTCTTTGTGTATTCTAATTTGGATTAACAGATAATGATTATGAGTTCCTTCTCGACGCTTCTGCCATTGCTGCTGCTTTGCTTCGCTTCAGTTGCTTTTAATAGTTTAGGTAATGTTACTGTTTCCTCCGGTGCTTTCTTTCTAATTCTTGACTAAATTCTTTGCTTTAGGAAGACCAGATAAGGAAAAGGAACTATAATTGAGTTATTTGAGAGTATAAATCGCTAATTAAGTGGCAGTTTAAGTTCAATCGACAAAAAAATTGGTTGCGATAGAAAGTGACCAAAATCTTGGTTAGTTGTTGATTATAACCTGCATTTTGTCGTAGATAAAGCTATGGTAAGTTCTTTACACTCGTTCCGAGGATTTTAGAGATTATTCATAAAGAATGTCTTGGGGCAAGCTGTATGAATGTGATCTAGACTTTCTTTAATTAGCTGCATTTACCCATTGAATGCCAATTTATGGAACTTAACATTAGTTCTACTCTATTAAGTATATGTAGTATAGATGCTAGCAGTTTCATTTTCCCTTATTCGGTTGAATTTGAAGCTTGGGATAGTTTAATGAGCTTGCTATCATATTTCTGCCTCTTGAGATCAGATAAGATGTTTGCCTTTTGCAGTTCAGGGTTGTAAGATGTTTCATGTCAAAATAGTTGACCATTGTTCTCTCTTCCTCGTTTAAACTCTAACTTTTGTTTCAAAAGTTGGAATTTGCAAAATATGAGAGGGAAAAAATAAATTGCACAACCTCCAGAATTTTTATTTTATACTTATTAAAAATAAAATATGTATTCAGTTCGGCATGCATTGAATCAGTGACCTTATAAATAAAGAATAAAGTCTCTTTTAGAATTCGTTTAGAGCATTTATAAGCTTTTGGGAAACAGAATTTTGTGTTCAGGTTGGCCTGCATTGAACCATTGACTATATCGATAAAGAATAACATTTGTTCTGGGGAGCGTCAAGAGCAATGCTGTTGATATAGAAGAATGCAGCCTTTATAATGATTTCTTCAGTATTTTAGGAAAACCACTCTTGATTCTTTTAACATGTTAATTTGAGGAAAGCAGTAAAATATATTCTCTACCACGCTTTTCCATAATTTCCTTTCTTCTTTAGCCCTTTTTTCCTGTTATATGTGTGGTTCTGTCAATATATATATCATTGCAATGTGAGAGTAGATAGCAACTAATTTCCAGTGCACACTCTTACGGTCTTTCATTACAAGATCATTGTAAACTATCTTTCACAACTAACATATTTGCATTCCTGCCCTCATTTTTCAGGTCATCCATTTCTTCACTCGGAGTTTCCTCATCTGAAACCAAATCAGGCATTATATATGAGACAGATTCTCGTGGATCATGGTAATATGTTGCAAGACTTCTTCATTTTTTTCCTAATGCCTTTACTTTAACATGGACTTTGATATGTAAACTTTCCTTACAGAGATGATCTGGATTCTTGAAATTTTCTTATCTAGATCGAAGTAATTTGTAATTATTTGCATCTTCAACATTTAAGAGGTCAGTTGCATTTTATGATATTCAACCAACTCAACTACAATAAACCATTTTACTCTTGTAAACAAAACAAAAAAATTATGTACAGCTCTTCACTTTTTATGTGTCAACAATTCTCAAAATGTGATGGCATGCCAAAGTGCCTGAATTTTATATCATTGCCTATGGAACTGCTTTTGGTGAGCTTGATTTCTATCTTTTTGTGCAAGTTTTCCTAGGAGTGAACTTCCTGTAAATCATTGCTTGCTGTCTTGTTGAGATTTCTGATTCATGTATTACTTGGCATATGGGGCTCCACTCAATTCTTAAGATATGATTATCCATAAGAAGATGCTCAATCTGATCCTTACAATGATGAGGCTAATTGTTGACAAGTTGGGACATGACCTGGACAAATTGACATAATATCTCTGTAAGATATGACAGTTTTGGAAAATAATACCACAATAAATTGACAGATAGTGATCTTCAGAGATCTAGTTTTTTAAAAAAAATTTTCCTATTAGTTTCAACCCAAAATCTTATCATATCATACCACTTGCTCATTTTGGAATCCATTGCACCATGTTAAAATCCTCCTCCTTTTAGTATGTAACCTGTATTCACAAAATGATTATTAAGCAAATCACTAGGGAAAATGAAAAATTTTAGCTTGTTAGATTTTCCAATTTATTTGATGATTGTGCATGTAGCAATCAATTTTTAACATATGCACTTGCTGTACTGTTCGCAGGACGGTCAGTTTCAGGCATTGTATCGTTTCTCCAATTGCAGCCATCTCAACTGCACATTGTTAAGCCTTTTCTAGGACCTTCACCTGCACCTGCACCTTCTCAAGTTCTTCAAGGTACCTCTCATTATTTAAATCTCAGCTCCTTGTCACTCATCTATTGCTACAATGATTTGGTGGTTTCGTTATCTGTAATAGGTCCTGCATATGGTCCCATTACTGCCCCTTCACATAGACACCGTGTTCATCATCGTCATCATCGTCGCCATGTGCAACCTTTTGTGGGTGCTCCATCCCCTTCAGAAGAACAAGGTAAGATTTGAGAGTTATCATGAAATATTTAATTTCTTTCTATTTTCTTGTCTGTGAGATACTCTTTAGCTAATGATGTTGACTAGAGGATCCATGGCAGGTTGTGATCAAATCTGTGTTGAGCCACTTACTGCTACTCCCTTTGGTTCTCCTTGTGGCTGTGTTTATCCTATGAAAGTCAGACTTCTTTTAGATGTGGTCCCCATTGCTGTTTTTCCTGTGTTGAATCAGCTAGAGATTGAGATTGCATCAGGCACATACTTGGAGCAAAGTCAAGTGAAAATAATGGGTGCAAGTGCTGATAGTCAAAATCAGGGGAAAACAGTAGTTGATATCAATTTGGTTCCTCTAGGGGAGAAGTTCGATAATACAACTGCAATGCTAACATATGAAAGACTTTGGCATAAGAAAGTCCCTCTAAATACAACCCTGTTTGGCAATTATGAAATTATGTACATTAGTTATCCGGGTAATGGCGTCACTTCTCCTTTTACCTTTACAACTTAAGCTTTATACCATTATGCATATTTATGGTCTGAATGTCAATAACAGGAATTCCTTCTTCACCACCATATCCAAGTTACATGGGAAGTGGGCCGAGTGAAAGTGTGGGAGGTCTCCCCATCACCGCAAACTTTACGAACAAGAACCAGAAGATAAATCCTAAGATCATTGCCATCATTTCTTTATCAGCATTTGTATTATTATTGGTTCTCATTGGAGCAATCTTTATTTTAATAAGATGGAAAAAGTTTGGAAGACCTTCAAGTGCTGTCGGTCCCACATTTGCATCCTCTATGAACAAAAGATCAGGTATACCCATTCTGATATAGATTTTTGTTCTTGGATTATATTGTATGATGTCCAGAGATATAAGATTATTGATAGGTTCCATTGTTTGATTAAGTTTAAGCAGTTAATCAATGATCAAATCACCAAATCTTATTGCAGGTATGGGAACATTTTTGTCAAGCAGTATAGTGAGCTCATCATCTCTTTCCCTTACATCCACCATGGCAGCATGTATGCTCTCTGTAAGAACATTTCCATTTATTGAGCTTGAGAGGGCTACAGAGAAGTTCAGTTCAAGCAGGATTCTGGGTGAAGGAGGATTTGGTCGTGTTTATCGGGGCATTATGGAAGATGGAACTGAAGTTGCAGTGAAGCTGCTTACTAGGGACAACCAGAATGGAGACCGGGAATTTATTGCTGAAGTCGGGATGCTAAGTCGGCTGCACCATCGCAATCTTGTCAAACTGATTGGTGTATGCATTGAAGGACACATCCGTTGCTTGGTCTATGAGCTTGTTCGCAATGGGAGTGTTGAATCTCATTTGCATGGTATGATTTCTGATATCTTTAACTGGATCTTTTTATTTTCATGATAGGACATACCAGTTTCTTGATTATTCAGTGTATTGTGCATTATTTGAATGATGATGTCAGTACAAACTTGATGATATCCACTGGAGGCCTAGTTGATATCTGTTTATTCCCACAAGCATATGATAAAGCTGGAATTTCCTTGGACTACCTCTTTATTGATTTTTCAGGTGTTGATAGGAAAAAGGGACCTCTTGACTGGGATTCACGTTTGAAGATTGCCCTTGGAGCTGCGAGAGGATTGGCTTATCTTCATGAAGACTCCAATCCTCGTGTAATCCATCGAGATTTTAAGGCTAGTAATGTTCTACTAGAAGAAGATTTCACGCCTAAGGTATCTGATTTTGGATTGGCAAGGGAAGCAACTGAAGGAAGTCAGCACATATCTACGAGGGTCATGGGAACTTTTGGGTAATTACTCCTGTTAGATAAGATCTTCTAGAAGCCTAGGTTATTGTAGAATTTCCATCAAGCATGGCCAATTAGGTTAAATTTCCTACTTTCCTCCCTCATAGTGACACACCTTTTGATTAAAGGAGCAAGATACTGAATCAAACTTATTAACATACATGTATGTACTTATGCCAGAGCTGTATAATTTGCAGGTATGTAGCACCTGAATATGCAATGACAGGGCATCTACTTGTCAAGAGTGATGTTTATAGTTATGGTGTCGTGCTTCTTGAGCTTTTGACTGGAAGAAAACCTGTAGACATGTCTCAATCTCCGGGACAGGAAAATTTGGTTACTTCGG
Organism: Erythroxylum coriaceum; assembly: GCA_026874005.2. Taxonomy (NCBI): domain Eukaryota; kingdom Viridiplantae; phylum Streptophyta; class Magnoliopsida; order Malpighiales; family Erythroxylaceae; genus Erythroxylum; species Erythroxylum coriaceum. The sequence continues at coordinate 356,251 of JANQAP020000103.1, forward strand.
CACGTCCACTGCTAACCAGTCGAGAAGGGTTGGAGCAATTGGTTGATCCCTTCTTGACGGGAAGTTATGATTTTGATGACATGGCTAAGGTGGCAGCTATTGCATCTATGTGCGTTCACCCAGAGGTGACCAACAGACCATTTATGGGTGAAGTTGTGCAGGCACTTAAGTTGATATACAATGACACAGATGAAACTTGTGGGGAGAATTGTAGTCAGAAGGAGTCTTCTGGCCTTGATTCCGATTTTAAAGGTGATCTTGCTCCTTCCGATAGTAGTTGGTGGAATGCTGGTGGGCTATCACCTAGGTTAACTTATGGGCAAGCCTCTTCTTTCATAACGATGGAATATAGTTCAGGTCCCCTTGAAGAGATGGAAAATAGACCGGTTTCAGCTTCAAGTTTGGTGGGGGATCGATTGTCTTTACCCATTAGGCATGGAAACAGATCCGGCCCCCTGAGGACAGTAAGAAGCAAACCTAACTGTTACCGATTCAGGGGGAGCATGAGTGAGCATGGTGGGCTTCTTCCCAAGCATGGTAGGAATGATCCCTACTGGGTTTGAGGTTTTCTTAAAAGAGTGTTGTTAAAGTGTACAGTTGCAAAAAAGCAGGGTTATCAAGCTAGTGATCAATTAATCGTTAGATTAGGCTCGTTTGAAGACTGAAGATGGGAAGAGACAGATACAAGGTTTGCATCAGATTTTTAAAATCGTGATTCATTATCATACAGGGTTGGGAGATGTAAGTTGGATGGTATACTCCTTGTATTTATTATCATATATTGTTTATTATGGTCCAATGTTTTATTGGAGGACAGGTACGTGTAGCTGTAAACTTTGCAGAAGCTGCAAATCTAATTGCTGACAACAGGCCCACCTTTCAGTTGCAGTAGATATTTTTGTAAATGGCCGAGGCAATGCCAAAGTTAAAGTTAAAATGGCTCTTTCTTATGCTAATGATGACTTAAAAACCATCACGTTTGAAATAAATGAATTCAAGATATGGTGGGTTGTTTTCCAAAATTTTTATACAGGTTAAGAACAAAGCCTCCTTTCCTTTCCAATCCTTTCCTTTCCTGGTAGAGCATGGTATTATCCTCCTGGTAGAACTAGAGGCCAATATCGACCCGTCAGCCCAAGTCAAAAGTGTAAGGTTACGTGCGGGCCATCAAATCCAGAAAGCAAAACCAAATAATAACCGAAGAAAGGCACATCAAATCGAATCTTCTGTTTTGGTTAGCATATTTTATCAAATTTTATATATGCGAAATTACATAAAATTTAATTATAACCGAACAGAATATCTAAACCAAAGAAAGGAAGGGGAGACTGGAGAGATGGTGCAGGTGTGGACACTTCCCAGTGCCACTTCGCGGTACTCTTGGCTACTTCGTCATTGTGTCGTTGCTATTGACTACAGTTCTAGCAGTAGCAGCATCTGTCTCTCGCTTTTTGTTCCTTTTTTAAGTGACAACCAATTGCAATGCCTTTATTGTTTCGGCTCGGTAGAGGTTAAATTAAATTAATTGTTGAGCTTTAACCAACAGTGTGAAAATGTCGTCGTCAGATTCCCTTCCTCCACTCCCTGAACAGCGCATCATCGTAAGTTCCTCTCTATCCTTTTGTCCTATTGAAAATTCTTCAGATTTCGACATGTTTTTTAGTATAAGCACCAAATTGGTTGACAGCTGGGATGTGGAGGAGTTTCCGTAGATTTCTTGGCAGCCGTTGCTTCTTATCCTAAGCCCGACGACAAGATCAGAAGCACTAGCTTGAAGGTCTCGCTTCTCTCCCATTTCCGTATCCATCAAACTAAAACTTTGCTTTGTTTCTTCTTGTTATTTTTGTTTTTTAACCGAATTCATTTCCAGGTTCAAGGAGGAGGAAATGCTGGAAACGCTTTGACTTGTGCTGCTCGACTCGGCTTAAGCCCCAGATTTATTTCTAAGGTTTCGTACTTGTTTGATATTAATTGGAGAATCGATTAGCTGTTTGTTTGTTGTGCTGATTATATATTGTTAAACTGAGTTAGGTTGCCGATGATAGCCAAGGCAGGAGTATCTTGGAGGAGCTAGAATCTGATGGTGTCGATACTTCTTTTCTTGTGGTAATTATTATGCTTCAGTTCACAACAGTAAAAACCCATTTTCATTTTTCTTGTTTAAATTGATAGCCCAATTTTCTTTCATCTTTATGATGATTAAGTCTACATTAAAAGAAATATGTTCAATTTCTATTGTTTGCATATGGATCTGGCTATGCCTGGATAATTCTTATTTGATTAATTTTTAATTTGCTCTTTCCTTCTTTTTTCCCTAGGTTTCCGAGGAAGGCAATTCACCTTTCACATATGTCATCGTTGACAACCAAACGTGGGGGACTTTTCCTTAATGCTTTGCTCTGCTTGAATTGAGCTGTATTTAGACATGGCTAATTGTTGAATTTATCTTCTTTTTGTAATTTGAGAAATGAATGTTAGATAACTCCTGAAAGTTCAAACAAAGATAAACAATGATTTGAAGTTGTTAAATTTACTTTGGTACTGTTTGAATGTAGAGGTGAAAAGAAGCTAAAGAAGATAGAAAAGAGGCAAGAATATACGTAATGATTTAAGGTGGTTTGGCTATAAATATAACAAGGCTGCTTAGGTGTATTATTGGTTAGGGTTTGCAGTTTGCCCATCCATTTACAATAGTAGGGTAGTACACTATTTGATAATGCATTCATCCGATATTTGTAAATAATATCTCTACTTCTCTATTATTAAAAAAATAGGAAACTCTGCATGATCTGCAAGAGGAGTCATGGAATAAGGTTGCATCAATATGGTAACACAATTAATTATCTGTTGCTGCATAGAGGAGATTGCTTTTTCTATGTGTCTAATCTGTCATTGTTCTTATGTTGAAAGTTGCGTCATTGGCTGTTTGAGTTATTAATTTTCACTTGAGATGTTCAAAGTTCTCTACCTTGTAATGATCATTTATAATCTATTCCAGTTACTAATTTTCACTTGAGATGTTCAAAGTTCTCTACCTTGTGATGATGATTTATAATCTATTACAGGAAAACTCGTACTTGCATCCACACGCCGGGAGATCCTCCTATGGTACCAAACGATCTTCCCCAATCAAGCCTCTTATCCGCATTGGAGGGAGCAAGTATTTTCTATTCCGATGGAAGGTTACCAGAAACTGCTTTACTTATCGCACAAGAGGTAACATCATATACTGCTTCTAAACCCTTTGGTGTCTTTTCATTTACAATTTGTTTTGGTGTTCAGAGATAAAATAGATGATACTATCACAGGTGATCATGTTGGTAGTTCAAACATGAACTAGGATGTGATCAATCTATCATTGCTAATATGTCTATATACTTTGGCCTAGACATTCAAGCATGTCTTTGATGTGTCCTAACTGGAAATCAACTAATTTTCACCACATTTTTAATGTTATCAACGTTTTACTTGTTTAGAGCTAGGATAATGGTTATGTCAATACTTGAAGTTTGTCACTTTATTTGATGGAATATTTTAAAAAAGTAGATGATTAACTTTTTTCTAATTTCACAACGTTAGTGCTTATGTTAGTTAAGTTAGACGATAGTGCTGAGTCGATAATAAAGCTTTTGTTATTATTTAAATGGCAGCCCATGTAGCTGGTAGCTTGGAAAAATATTAATTTTTAATTCCTTAATCTTTCAAATGAATAGTGTATTGTTACTGCCCAAAGTTTATTTAAATAAGTGCCTGAACTAAAAAAATTACTGAGTGAGTACCTGAATCTCCTAATTCTTAAAGAGCTATTTACTTTTATCTCTGTAATTCCTAAGAAATGTTTTGTTTTATTTCTATTTTTTATTGTGATTTTTAACTTTTATTTTATGATTTTGTTTTCTGTCTTTATTATTTAAGAAAACAAAAACTTAGTTAGTTATCAATATAATTATACTTTTGTGACTACTAATAATAAGTACACTAAATAATTGTTAACGTAAATAAATTTTATTAATTAGAATAATTATTGATTTTTATTTGTTAGTAAATATTTTATTATTAATTATTATATTTGTCATATATATCACGTGATATTTATTTTAGTAAAAATAATTTATTTTATTAAATTTCTCTATTATATTAATAAAGAAAGTAATTATCCAATTTTTATTTAATATGGACAATATTTACAAAAACTAAGGACTAGTTTTAATATTATTTATGGTTATACTTCATACTAAAAATATTTTATAATAATGTTAAGTTTTTATTTTATAATATTATTAATAAATATTTATATTTTATAAATAATAAATAAATAAAATTTAATAATTTTATCTATTTAAATATTTGAAAATTAAATAGATGAAATCTTAAATATTTATTTCAATAAACAGAATTAAATTATTTTAGATATATAAAATATTTTAAATTATTTGTGAGTTTTTTAGTTTAGGGACTTACTCAAATAAAATGAAAAAATTTAGGCATTGAATTCTTTTATTTTTAATTTAAAAATGTTTTATATATCTAAAATAAATGAATTTTCAAAATTTTTAATTTAAAAAATATTTTAAATTATTTGTGAGTTTTTTAGTTTGGACACTTGCTCAAATAAAATGAAAAAATTTAGGCATTGAATTATTTTTTGAAATAACTGGGATATTATCCCTTACTGAACACCCTCAGTTAATTAATTGATGAAGACACTAGTCTGTTGAACCTTAAAAAGATTGGGCACTTGCTCAGTGATTCGTTTTGCTTAGTGACTTGAGCACTAACAAAATCATTATTCGCTTTAGAAATCTGTGCTTAATGTTGTTAATCTGTTATGCTCATACATCTAGATACTTTGGCTTTCACATTCAAGCATGTCTTTGATATGTCCCAACTGGAAATCAACTAAGTTTGCTCGTACTAATCTGGGCTACTGGTTCTCATAAGGGATTAGTGGTAATGTTTTACCCGTTTAAAAATCTGTGCTTGTTGTACCACCATTTATATATATATATATATATATTTGCATATATCCTTTTTGTGGGGAGAAATCTCATTGCTATCACCTAAACTGTTATGAACATTATGTATCTAATTTTTTCCAGTACAGGCATTTCGCAAGGACATACCAATTTTGATTGATGCAGAAAGGAAAAGGGAAGGGTTGGATGATCTTTTGAACTTGGCCAGTTATGCTGTATGCTCTGCGAAATTTCCACAGGCAAGTTGACGTTTCACTATTGGAAATTGACATCAATGATCAACTTTTTTCTGTTAATAAATTAGCAGGATTATGTATCTCAGCTGCATTAGCTTATGTTGGCCTTTCTGTTCTTAAAAAGCACTTATGATATACAAGCATGTTTGTCAAATGATTTCTGGAATATATTTTCTGTATGCAGTGACTAATCTTTTTCATCTGTTGAACTTTGACAAGCTTTCTTTTTACTTGTTTTTTTAGAAGCTATTAAGTACATATATGATGAACACATATATAGTCTGCATTTCTGTAACACATAATCTTCTTGTAGGCATGGACAGAGGCACCAACTATTGCAAGTGCACTTGTTTCCATATTATTGAGACTGCCGAAAATGAAATTTGTTGTTGTGACTTTGGGGGGAGACGGTTGCTTAATGCTTGAGAGAAGCATAGAAGGTCAGTGTACAACTGTTTAGGCCTTTGATCTGAGGAGGAAACAGATGAAACATGAAGGACTTGAATAGATACGAGAAACTAGATAATATTATATTGTTTTCACTAGCATTTCTTGTGCTTTATTCGTCTTTTGGGCTTATGTTTTATATTGTACTTTTTTTCCGGGTAGAGGTTCCTGCATCAGAAGAAACAGATGTAGACAGCTTATTTGAAACACTGAAGCAGAAAAGGGATGACAGCACAGCCATACCAACATGCATTCCCTCGGTAACGATATAATGGTTTTTTTTTCATATTAAGTTCCATTAAAGGGCAAAAGGCTCTCACCTTTCTACGATCTTATGGTTGTGGGACTCTTGTGGGGTTTTGGAGATAATCCTACACTACTTTTGCATGAAGTGGCTGCTCTAAAGTCATGGTTGAAGTTCCTGTTTTATAGTCATGGTTCTAAGTTCCCATGACTGATGAGTGAATCACATCCGTTGACATATTTCACTATAGCAAGTAATTTGTCTCTTTTGAAGTTTTATCTACATTATGAAAAATGTTTGGCTTGCAGGTGATCCATGTTTCTTACCTATGCATTTTGACCCATGATGTTGCCATCAATCATATATAAAAGACAGATCTAGTAACTTAACGGGCATTCTAAAGCTTTTCCTGGGAAAAGTAATGAGCCTCCTGGAAGAACCACTTGTTTGATTGAATAATTTCTGGAACTTGGCAATGTCAAAAAGTAGGACATACATCTAAAATAAAAACATGCTTGGATCAGTTGTGCTTTCCAAGCATGGAATATCATTTTCTTTGCAGCACGGTCAAGAATGTTTACTCCGTGTCATGTGTCATAGCATTCTTCTCGAAATGTAGAGTTTTTCTGGACAGCTAACATGATTAAATCTTGATAGGACAATAATGGGCATCATTAAGCCTTTTTTGTATGGAATGAGGCAACCACAACTAGTTTGGTGCATATCTAACTAAAATTGATAGTCCTCTTGTTTATCCCTTGCAGAATTTCACAAAGTTAAGTGCAAGTGGTATTGGAACAGTGAGTGGGAGGTTGGTTGTAGGAACAGCTGAGAAGATACCACCAACTGAACTTATTGACACCACCGGTGCTGGTGATGCCTTTATTGGAGCAGTTCTTTTTGGTATGTTAACCACTGAATTGGAGTATATTCACACATGTTCTTGGATTCAACTACTGTAATGTTGTTGCTTTAGTTTCAATTGCTGATTGGCTATCTAATGTTATGAACTTTACCTTTGCCAACAATGGACGTTGTGGCGCATTTTTACTGTGAGACATCCATGACAAAGACCCGTTTTAGCCATGGCCTGAGATGAAGTATAACCAAAACTGGCTCGTTTACATCTCGTATGGTAGTGAAGTCTAAAGCATGGATAAAGAGATATCATTGACTGGTCATATGGTAAACAAAAAGTCATTAGCCTGAAGACAAGTTACATATAGTTCAATTGCCCAAGTAATTTATTCCTCGAAATAATTTTAAATAGCCTAGAGTTTGATTCCTATTGTTTTTGGAGATCCATGCTGGCTTTGAGCTTATTTATGAGATTCTGCTGTGCTGTAGGTTCATATGGTTTTCTGTCATGTTAATTGGAGTTTGAACTCATCCTTGTAATTTGTTATGTCCTAGCTATTTGCAGCGAAATGCCAGCTGAGAAAATGTTGCCATTTGCTGCTCAAGTGGTAATTAAGCATATTTATTCTTAGAATCTCTCTTTCCCCGATCTCTTGGTAATATATCCAACAAAAATTATTATTATTATTTTTTTGAGTTGGAACTAAATTTGCAGGCAGCTGCTGGGTGCAGAGCTTTGGGAGCTCGAACTGGTCTTCCTTTCCTCAGCGATCCACGTCTTGCACCTTTTACGCTTCATATGACAAAAACCGTGTCATCCGTACAACCTTGATGCCACTTAACTATCATTCCATGTTCCTTGATCGTTACAGCTGTATCTATATGTACAAAGGCCAAAAGGGTAAAATAAACCCTAATGCTTACACTGGTGTTTAAAATGATCCATATCGTTTTAGAGTGTTCAAAATAATTTGACTTTTGCAAAATGTTTAAATTGAACTATAACTTTTGGAAAACGATCAAATTAAACCCTAATAACTATTAACGACTTTTAGTGATGTTGATATTTTTCAAAAATTTTAATATGGGACCCACTTTATAACGTTATCTTTCTCTTCTTCCTTTTCAGACTATCTTCCTCTTCTGCCAAAATCTGCTTTCCTGGGTGGTCTTTAGGTGATAAACCATCCCTATTGAAAGATAAAGAAACGAAATGAAAGAATGAACTCCTAGAAAAGTCCTACAAAGTCAAGTGTATTGCAAGTGTTCCGTTTGCTGTTCCCACCATGACTCCCATCTCTTGTTCGTTAGTACACCGATACCACCACGACTGTTTATTTGGCCCAATCATCCCAATAATTCACAAGCTTTTGCCAGTCAAATCTTGATGAGTTAAAGGTAAAAGGAGAAAACAACCCAAAAAAAAAAAAAACCCACCAACAACCACATCGGGATGTGAGAAGTATGTAGGATGTTGAATTATCAGCTACTTTACCATGTGCCAAATAACATACAAGCAATATCATAACGTCTAACCCTTTCACAAGTGGCTCCTTAAGTACATCCCATATTTCTCTGCAAATTTCTGATTTCGGACCACAAAATCACGCGTGACTTTGTATTTTGTACCACCGTGCAGGATGATACGTCCAAAATAATAAGCTCTTGTCCCCGAGGGAAAACGTGAAAAAGACTGCAGAAAGTTTAAGTTCTTTGGAACCCTCTTTCTAGTCCCATTTTCATAACTATGGGTAAGGCCATCAAAAGACCAATCTGAACCAGAGACTGAGAAGCTATGGTAGATTTCAACGGATTATTCCCCTTACTCCTTGCTACCTTGATTATAGAACCCTCCAAGCCACTTAACAATAAGTAAAGCTTGCCATAGAAGTAAGCATAAAGTGTACGGACAATCAACTGTATGATAATGATAACAAAATTTTTGTTAGTAAAATCTTTCAAGTAAAAAAACGGAGAGACAGCAGATACACATCAAAACGTTAGCATCGTGATTTCATTCATGGTTGATCAGTATTGCCTTAATTATTTTTATATATCATAAAATATTAAGATAATTTGAGCAATATCGAGTATAATAATTTGGAAGTCACAAAATTGACCATCATGTAATTGGTATAGATACTCCAAGAACTACTGTTGAGCTACAATAAAATCCAATTGTTGTATAATAGCAGGGACAACATGCGGAAGAAATCGAAGCCATGGCCTAAGCAGTAGATATCTCTACTAAGGATCTGCTCTCCATTATCACAAGCTACTCTTGCTTCAAACAGTGAGATCTGGTTTAGCCTTACATCTCGACCTTTTCCAACTTGGTTGTACTCATGGTGAGTGATATTGCCTCGTCTTAGAGTAAGCTGAAACCTATATAAGATAATCATGAATTGCAGTGAAGAAAGAATGTTTAATGCCAATAGAAAATCAAAGCTTAAACATGTTCATTAGCGCTTTATTTCTTTATAATTGCTTAAAATCAAAGCTTAAACATGTTCATTAGCTCTTTATTTCTTTATAATTGCTTAAAAGAAAGCTACCTGCAAAGATGTTCTCACTTAAGTTGATGCCACGAGATGCCTTGTTGATACCGCCACGAGTTATGTGAAAGTGAAACGAATAATCAGATTCAACTCCTACATTGATACTTGATTCAGCTCCTACGTTGATACTTGATACTTAATAAAAGGTTCACCGCTACGTTAGCTGATAACTGACTGTGACTTAACACCGTTAGTGGTTATGGTTTAATTTGAACATTTTCTAAACGTTAAGATTCAATTTGAACGTTTTGCAAACGTTAGGGTTTATTTTGAACGCTCTAAAACGTTAGGGTCTGTTTTAGACACCTGTGTAAATGTTAGGGTTTATTTTACCCTTTTGGCCTATGTACAAACTTGATGCAAATGTGTCACATGCTCTTATTGGGAAGATTGAAATGGTTCAAGTTTTTTATCTTCGTTTTTATTTTATTGTTGCTACTTTCAAGAGTAGATAAAGTTTGGCTATTATTTTGAATAAGTCAAATTAGTTTGTTCCTATTTTTTAGATTTTCAATTCCGATTTTCAATGTAATAAAGCCTATTTAAAGGCTATCTAATGGAAGGAAGAGTAATTTGATTTATTCTTTGAAAATTGTTTTTTTATGGAGGTTTTTTTTGGTTCCCTCGAAGCAACCAGAATTTCATCTTATTTTTTCTACTTCTGTCACCACAGGGAAGGACAAGCCTTCAACTAGCCAGAAAATAGTATCAAAGCCTAGCAATGGACCAGAGGATGGAGCGAGTGGAGAAAGATGTGGAATCACTGTCACTGGTTCTGATGGAGATGTTGAATAAAATAAATGAAAAGCTGAATCAATTATTTATATATATATATATATATGGGAAACCAAACCAGCAAAGAGTTTGTTGATGAATCATTCCCACTCAATTGAAGCGGGTTTATTGGAGTTACTAGTTGTGGGGCTACTGTAAGTAACTTTTCCCTGAAACAATAAAACTAGATTTCCTTTGTTATGAAGGTGGAGATGATCCAACGAGTTGGATGTGTACAACCCATCAATTCTTTGAAATCCATGACATACTGGAAGGAGAGCGGGTTCCATTGGCATCTTACCACATAGAAGGAGATCCTCAACTTTGGCTTCAGTTGTTTAAGCAGGACACGCCGATCATATCATGGGAGGATTTTAAAACAAATCTTTACACAAGGTATGGTCCTAGTCAATTCTTTGATTTTTTTGGAGCGCTCACTAAGTTACAGTAGAAGACAACAGTGCAAAAATTGTTGGGTTAGCCATGGTTCATCACATGCATGCGGATGCAGTGGAAGTGTCGGAATCAAGATTCCGACACCATGACAACCCCAAATCCACAAGATCAAACATGCATACATAGATATATATAAAAGAACATGAAATGTAAACCTTTTACCTTGTGTATCTCCTCCTTTCTTGATTCTTCTCCTTGTTTGGGTTGTTGCAAACACC
>JANQAP020000103.1:389028-406550 GCA_026874005.2 Erythroxylum coriaceum
CATGAGTTATGCTTCCTAATTTCTCATTAATCTTTAATAATCACCATTTTAACCCTAATTCAAGTGACAGGATGTTATAATATACATATCACAAAATTTTATATCCCTTAACATTATCATTTAAAAGTAGTATTACATCATTACATTTATATGGTAATCCAAAAGAGGTATTATACACAACTTAAATTCTTAATTGTGAACAGTTAAGAAACTACAATTTCCTTCATTACATATACAATCATTCTTTAATCAAAAGACACATCCAAAGCTACTTTTACTTTTAACGATTGGCCTTGGTTCCTGTAGATGATCCCTGTGCCTTACTCCTATTACTTGGACTACACATATTAACACACCTACTAAGCTTGAAAGCTGAGTGGGGAAACACTTAGTTTGAATGACCACTCACAATAATCATCGGCCAAGCACACACACATTCATGAATATCATAAACTCATGTAAATAATGATGACATAATTAAGCAAAGTACATAATGTAAATATGCTTCATTCATATGCCATATATTCATATTTATAAGCCAAATATTGATTTCTAAAGCTCATCAATACAAATTATTCATGTTATGATGTTGTATCTCTTATTTATAACTGTTTAATTTCCTTTCTGTGTTAGGCCTGCCCATTCCTGTGGGTATGGGTAATGAGAGTTGTGGATATTCAAAGATATCAAACTGTAGATACCTGAAGGTATCGAACTATAAATACCTAAAGGTATCGAATTATGGATATCCAGAGGTATCAAATTATAGATACTCGAAGGTATCAAACTATAGAGACATTATTGCCTCAAAATGAAGACACCAGTGGTGTCAAACTGTAGCAATTACACTATAATCCTATAGGCATGCCTATCTATCCATCACCGAGATAATGAAACAAGCACTGTAACTTTTCCTTTAATCGTTTTCCAATTTCATCATTAATATATTGACAAATCAAATGATATTCATTTGAAAACATAAAATCTATTTTTAAGTTCATACACGCAAATCATAACTTATCACCATTATGATAGTATTCAAATCACAAGTACTTGTATGATTTATTTTGTATATGTTTTTTCTAGTTGTGTTTCTTAAGGTACATTCATATAATTCCAGTATATAAATTCCTATGCCTCATTTAAATATAAAACAAGTTAAATTATACTTAATTATCTTCACAAAATTTTTATGTGAACTTGTATAGTCATATTACACACATATAAGCAATAAATATGCATACAAATCATCTATATACATGTAAATTTTCTTTATGCATTAAATTCCAATGTTTAATCACCCAATTCACATATGGTAAGTCATTTTTCATTTATTTCTAGGTGTATGAAAAGTTTTATAAACATTCAAAAAGGTTACGATATGATTCGGTAAAAAAAAAAGGAAGCAAAAAACTTAAATAGTGCAATTTGGGCTAAGCCCACGGTGGGTATAAAAATAGGAAAACAAATTAGTCCAGGAACAAATTACACAAAGATCTCCACTTGGTTCGTAATTTTCACATAGCAAACAACTAGTCATTTGTCTTCCTATATCTCTAGTTGACAAATCACCAAAAATTAGACCATTTGGACTTCTAGACCATGAGATATCTACCAAACATCACAAGTTGCTCCAATACAAGGATAGCAACAGGTCACTATTTTCAATCTCAATTTCCAATGTCATAAAACCATAATTAAGGCTGAGTCTCTTCTAGAGATTTTTATTTCTATGTATTAAGTTTCACCTCCAATTAGAATCACCAAATTTGGAGGTCTATAGGTTGAGTCATGGTCAAAACAATGGGGCTGGTTCAAGTGAACTGAGAACCTAAGACAAAATTTCACTAAACATTACTCTCTCGTAATATTCAACCAATTCCATGCAAAGTAACACCAAGATATCATTCCAGCAACCATTCGATGTACGAATCAATCTTTGTACACATACAAATATGCACATATACATAAATTAACTAAGTGTAGTCTTAAACTTTGAAATTTGTCAATTAGCTATTCTTCTAATGCTCTTCCTTCTCTTCTGCTTTAGCTTTGCTTGATTCACCAACTAGAACATCATAAATACATATCTCAATCCTATATCCAACCTTATAATTCCAGCTCTTTATAAGCAAAGTAAGAAAGATGAAGATGAGAAGAAAAACCACAAAATTTTACCTTGATTTTCACCTAAGATTGACTTGATTCCTTATACAAAATGATGTGATTAAGGAGATGGAATGGAGAGGAGATGAGAAGAGAAAATTCTTGAGTTAAAATCCTATATACACATCCCTCTCACCTCTCTTTTACTCCCCTTTTCATTAAGTTTCTAGTCTTAGACACATGTTTCAATCCCATTGGACCATATGTTGATTTTTTGCAAAATTGCACATTTGATCCTTCTTCTTCCTTTAGTTCCCACATTGGCATATAAAATCATCGATTGATTTCATTCTAGTCCATCTTTCATATATAATTATTCATGTCCATGCCTAAATGAATAAATTACCAATTTACCCCTATGTTTTAAATTAATTACCATTACGTCGCTTACTATGCTTAAATACATTTAATTATTTATGTTCACTTCTTAATACACCCTAGACATACTATAATGCTTCTAGGATGTATATTGGGGCCTTACACATAGTCAAAAGAAGGGTATTAATTTTGAAGAGATTTTTTCACCAGTGGTCAAGATAATGTCAATATGCATTATATTAGGTTTTGCCAGTTTGGACCTTGAACTCAAGTAGCTTAATGTGAACACTGCTTTCTTACATGGCAATTTGGATGAGAAGATTTACATGGAGCAATCGGAAGGGTTCAAAATAAAAGGGAAAAAAGTCCTTATGTGCAAGTTGAAGAAGAGTCTTTAGGAGCTCAAACAGACACTAAGACAATGGTATAAGAAGTTTGATTCATTTATGACGAGCAATGATTACAAGAAAACTTTAGTTGATCTTTGTGTATATTTTAGAAAAGTCTTTGGTGGTAACTTTATCATCCTTCTCTTGTATGTGGATCATATATTGATAGTTGGATAAGATGTTGACATGATTTACAGGTTGAAGTAGGACAAAATAGATTTTGGGCATAGAGATTACTTGTGACAAAAAGGCAAAAAGTTGTAGTTATCACAAAAGAATAGATTGAATTGGTGCTTGAGAAATTCAATATGAAGAATGTCAAGTAAGTGAGTACACCTTTAGTTGCTCATTTCAAGTTGAGCAAGAGAGCATGTCCTGGGATTGAAAAGGAGAAAGAATGTATGTCCTCTATTTCATACTCCTTTGTTTTCAGTTCATTAATGTATGCTACAGTGTGCAATAGATCAAACATTGCACATGTTGTTGGATTGTTAAATAGACTTTTATCCAATCTGAGAAATATACATTAAGAAGTAGTGAAGTGGACCTTCAAGTACTTGCAGGGCATTTCTAGATTGTGTTTGAGTTTTGGAGCTACTGAGCCAATTCTAGAAGGTTACATAAATGTGTACATAGTACATAGCTGGCGATCTCGATAAAAGAAGGTCAATCTCAAGATATTTGTTTAAATTTGCAAGATGAGCTATTTCTTGGCAATCTAAGTTGTAGAAGTGTATAACTTTGTCTACTATTGAGATGGAATATGTTGTAGTTGTGGTAACTAGAAAGGTGATGCTTTGGTTGAGGCAATTTCCCCAAAAATTGGACATAAACAAGATGAGTACATGCTTTTATGTAATAGTCAAAGTGCTATAACAAAAGCTACATTAGTTGAAATTGTCTTGTTAGGTATTCTTACATGAGGGAGCTCGAACTTTTTTTTTGTATCATGTTATTTGTTTTAGTAAATTTTATTGTCAATTTGACTCGTAATTTTTACCTCTATATTAGAGAATTGTTCACATTAAAATTTTATGTTTATAATTTCGTAGTCATTTTGTACGAGTAATATATTATGGGTTGAATCTCGCGAACGTATTGATTAGAGCCCTAACATTTTTCACTAACATCGCAGCCATGATACCATGTTTATTTGTCCTACATTTTCTGAATAATGCCCTTATTTAACTGTCTGACTTCTCTTTGTGGACACTTGTTTTGAATACGAAGTTAAGGACAAAAATGACAAACTTCTCAACCGCGAATCCTTCCTAACTTAGTTCATTTAATTTCAAGTTTCTTTTTTCACATTCAAATTAATGTACAATAGAATTCGCAACTTTCAATGCACATAGTTCAAGTACACGTGACAAATCCGAAGGATATTTTCATTGAAATGGTGAACAAGACTTATCCGACTTTGTAGCTCATAAGTTATCAAAATTGCCTCCATTTTCTCGTAAATGCATAAGCAAATCAAGTGCCACAAAAGCAGGTCAACGATGCATATCAGTCGCAACTCACAGCCATTCTGCTTGTGCGGCTCAAAGTAAAGGCTAAAAAGTAAGATGTATTGATGCTTTTGTCGGTATAATTTTAGGCTCTCTTGTGATTCTGATTTGCCTGCCGT
This sequence comes from Erythroxylum coriaceum, assembly GCA_026874005.2. Taxonomy (NCBI): domain Eukaryota; kingdom Viridiplantae; phylum Streptophyta; class Magnoliopsida; order Malpighiales; family Erythroxylaceae; genus Erythroxylum; species Erythroxylum coriaceum. The sequence goes on from JANQAP020000103.1 coordinate 393,532, forward strand.
AGATTCAACTCATCCCATGGGCCAGGACCCAAGAGACTTCAGACAATTCGCGGTCTTGTGAATATCTTCCAATATGTTTTCTCAAGGGCCTAAAAAGCTGTAAAGTCAAAGGTAAATATCATGTTGTACAAGGACATTGCACATCAAGTATATTACAAAAGCTAGCAAGTTTCCAATAAACATCAAGGTGAAGACACGTGTGAGGAGGCACTATTGTTGACACGTCTACTCCATGCACGCCTTTTTGAGTTGAGTCCTGGGTTTGATGGGAGCTCCCGAGCTGTGGTCTGATTCTGTAGTTTGATGAGGTTCCTGTTTTGTGTTCCCTTCTGCATTTTTTTCTTACCATTCGTTCTGTTTGCAGAATCCATGTCGACTGTGAGGAGCTATTGTGTGGAGGAATTCCTGCAAGTATTCTGTCTAAGTTATTACTTCTGTATTTTAATCTTTAATTCTCCATGCATTACTATGAGCTAGTTCTCGGCTGAATTGTTTTGTTTCACTATTGTCTAGTCCACCTAGTGATCTCTTGCAACGTTGAGGTGTTCATTTCCGAATTCCTCTCTTTCCATATGGGGTATAGGGTGTTACCATATGCCATATCGATAACGACTTTTTTCTCCTTTGTGTTGACTCTTCAATTGAGTGATCCACTCTCGGAAGGATCTCCAGTTGTAGCTTGTTAAGAAGAGGAATGAGACAAGTCTAAATTAATAATAAATGATTAACCCAGGGAAGTTGATCGTAGTTGCACAGTCAATCATTGCACAGACAACATCATTATCAATTTCACCTATTGTATTTGTAGCACAACTATCAAATGCCATTGTAGCACGTAAAATTTCTTTTTCCAAGATAAAAATAATTACGATATGATGTATCCCATTGATTGCAAATTTTAGATAAAATACCAACTCATAAGATATATATCAAGGAGAAGCAACCAAGTAAGAAATATTTATTAAGATAACCGAATGGTTACCAACTGAAACTTAAAGCCATTCTCTAAATAGAATTTCTACTACCTTAAAAATTGTTAAAAATATTGAAGCAGAAGGCTTAGTTTGCCTTCATAATCTATTAACTATCATCATCTTGAGCATGTCAGTGGTACACATTAAAACATATAATGAGGTAATCCAATTATTAGAACAATACAATTTCAATAAAAGCTCAAAAGATGGAAAATCTTAAGCAGATAAATCAGTAGAATCAAATTATGAGTGTGTTGCTTTTAAATATACCAAATAATATGAATTGATTTTGATTTCATCGTAATCTTGTAAAATATAAAGAACAATTAAAGACAAGTTGAATTGTATCCAAACATGTAAGTTTGGAGATTTTATACAGAGTTTTTTCTTACTTTTTTTAGTGAGTTTATATTCTTTTTATGGAGATTTAAGAGATAAAATTCAAATAAGATAGTGATTCTATGATAAAAATTTTGTCTTTATAAAGATAATAATCAAAAGAAGATTCTAATGCAATTACAGAGTTTTATTTGATTTGTACCACAAACAGGAAAATCCATTTATCAGAACTTCTGATAGTCCATATAGAACCTTATATCTTAAGCATGGTTTTCCGGTCACATAATGATTGATCCACTTCTATGACCTTTGAATCACTAATAAAATAGGGGATACAAGTTTGTGATGACAATCATAAAGAGCCTCAAATGATGTTTGAATTATTGAATGAAAAGTTGTGTTAAGCAAACATTTGGTAGGTGGCAACCGTTTCCCCTACTTATTAGAACTCTCACTAACCATGCACTTCCAAGTACGATCAAAATGGTAAGCTGGGGAGAGGTTCAAAAAGACTCTCTGAAACTTTTAAAAACTCCTATCAAAATGAGCTATAGTGAAAACTGAATCTCTGTCATTCATTACTAACTATAGCATTCCATGCAACTTGAAAACATAATTAACAAACAGGTAAACTATATTTCGTACTGAGTATGGATGAGCTAAAGTTATAAAGTGCTCAATTTATCAATTATTATTAATAGATTTTTTTCTTGGAAACGGATAATGCTTCAATAAAATTCATATTGATTATCTGTTCATCAGTATTCTAAAATAGGTAGATGATAAGTAATCGAAGAGATGCAACAGTTTCATATTTATTTCTAACAAATACCACCTACTAAGGAAGTAGGTCAAATAATTCGGCACAGCCATCCTACTTCTCTATTTGAGCATTTCATGCTCCTAAGTACAAAAGATGACTCTTTTATCTCCAGCTTCTAGCTTAGTTATCTCCTGCAAACTTTTATCATGTCTCCGTCTCTAAACTCATGTAGAAGATTAGAATTGATAATAGATAATAGTAAAGAGAATAATTAGGAGTTATACACTCCAGAGAGTGCATTAGTAGCTTAATTATCAACCCCTTTCTTATGATAAAGCAAACACACGCAAGAGATACTTTTAATTCAAATAAATCAACAGGGGCTTGTCGAACTTTAAAACAACAATAGGAGCCTGCAAAGCAAGAGGAGCCTGTTATGCGATAAGACCATGTTTAAGCAATATGATCCTGTTAAGAGATAAAAACCTGTTAAACGACAAGAGCCTGTTAAACGATAAATCCAATTAAGATAATTTAAAATAGAAGGGTCCTGTTAAAATGAAAGGAACCTTTAGCAAGTTGAAAATAGAAGGAGCCTACTATAACAGTGAAGGAGCCTTTTGCTGAAATGAACACACACACAATATAATATGGAAATATAAAAATTAAGAGAAGAGAGAGAAGGATGCAGTTGATTTATACTGGTTCGGCTTACAATCCAAGCCTACATCCAGTCTCCAAGTATCCAACTTGAGTGTTTCACTATGAAAATCCAAGTAGTAATTTGACGAGCCTCTTCAAGCTCACGAGTATATATTTTTCAAGGTTCTCTAACTTTCCACACTAGTAGTATTTATCTACCCTCTATAAGCTCTCAACAAATGAAGTTTGCTCGATATGAGCTTCAATGATTTCTGTCAAGAAGAATTTACACTTTTTAAAGCACAAGAGATTTGATAATGATATCACTTTCAAGAGTATTGATGTTGTTGATATAATTCAAGTGTCTGATCTGTTTTCGCAAAGGTAGTGGCTCTTCCTTAGGTAGACATCTTCTTCAAATAATTGTTGCTTCTCTTATATCTTGAATTGACTTTGAATCTGCAATACCATATTTGATAAAATCCTCCTGTATCTAGATGTTATGAAAAATGATCATATTACGGAGTTGATTATGATTTGTAAGATCCTTCCAGATATTATGGAATTATTTTTGATAAATCAGGTAAGTTCATAAGGAATGTTTCTGTAAGAAAGGAAGCATTTATCATATGATTTTATTTTCTTTGGAGAATTAACACGTTAGAAATAGAAGGAAATAAATCCAATTTGAAAGGTCATCATCAAAATCATTAAGCCCCGAGCTAACAATCTCTCCCTTTTTTGATGATGATAACTAATAACAGATATATTTTCAAAATTCAAACAAGAGTCTGAGAGGTACCTATCAGCTTTATAAGTTCTTACTGAATAGAAGGAGCCTTTCCTTAATAAATCAAAGAAATGACAAGAGTCCAAGATATATCTGTCAGCTTTATAAGTTCTTATTGATCAGAAGGAGCCTTTCCTTTTTACCATAAGGACTTTACAGCAAAAAATATCACAGATTTATCATATGTAAGTGACAATCGTGCAAGTATATCATCAATCTTCAACAAAATATATCGAATATCAAAAATAATTCTCCCCTTTGTCATTATCAAAAAAATAGAGGGAAAAGAATTAAATCAGGCAAAAAATAGCAATAAAGTTATCGAAGAGATATATAACATGTCATGCCCAAAATGATGCAAGGCGAAAATATATCATCAACTGACTCTTAACTCGTGCCCTGCATTAGAGTTGAGAATTCTTCACAGAGAGATGGAATAGTAACACCAAATTAAGATAAATGGTCATTCTCTCCTTCCAATATAAGTAGTTGTTTCCATTGAAATAAGGAGGCTTTAAGACATATTGTCCTTCAAAACTTCTCAAGTTGTTTGCTATGATCTATCATGTGCTGTAAACACAATAAATGTGAAACCTCTATATGATATCAAATGATAAAACAAACACACGTAAGAGATACTTTTAATTCGAATAAAATGACAGGGGCTTGTCAAAATTTAAAATAACAATAGGAGCCTATAAAGCAAGAGGAGCCTGTTATTTGATAGGACCTTGTTTAAGCAATAGGACCCTGTTAAGTGATAGAAGCCTATTAAATGACAGGAGCCTATTAAAGGATAAATCTAGTTAAGACAATTTAAAATAGAAGGCTCCTGTTAAAATGAAAGGAACCTTTAGTGAGTTGAAAACAAAAGGAGCCTACTATAATAGTGAAGGAATCTTTTGCTGAAATGAACACACACACAATATAATACGGAAATATAAATGTTAAGAGAAGAGAGAGAAGGATGCAGTTTATTTATACTGGTTCGGTTTATAACCCAAACCTACGTCTAGTCCTCAAGTATCCAACTTGAGTGTTTCACTATGAAAATCCAAGTAGTAATTTGAGGAGCCTCTTCAAGCTCACGAGTACATATTTTTCAAGATTCTCTAACCTTCCACACTAGTAGTATTTATCTAGCCTCCACAAGCTCTCAACAAATGAATTTTGCTCGATGTGAGCTTCAATGATTTCTCTCAAGAAGAATTTTCATTTTCTAAAGCACAAGAGATTTGATAATGATATCATTTTCAAGATTATTGATGTTGTTGATGTAATTCAAGAGTTTGATCTATTTTTGCAAAAGCAGTGGCTCTTCCTTAAGTAGACATCTTCTTCAGCTAGCCATTGCTTCTCTTATATCTTGAATTAACTTTGAATCTTTAGTACCATATTTGATAAAATCCAGATGTTAAGACAAATGATCATATTATGAAGCGGATTGGGATTTGTAAGATCCTTTCAGATATTGTGGAATCATTTCTAATAAATTAAGTAAGTTTATAAGGAAGGTTTCTACAAAAAAGGAAGCATTTATCATATGATTTTATTTCCTTTGGAGAATTAACCCTTTAACAATAGAAGAAAAGAAATCCAATTTGAAAGGCCATCATCAAAATCATTAAGCCTTAAGCTAACATCTTATACACAATTTCAAAATCATAAACTAACAACTTAGATAACCAATGACGTAGTTTAATATTCGAAACCAGTGCTAATTGTTAGTTCTTACTCATATACAGACAAATGGATATATTTTGATGAAAGAGACTTGAGCAATAAGATGCACAAACTAATGTCATCTTACCTCGCATCAGTTTCAATCAATCTTTCCTCACATCAGTTTCAATAATAAACATCTTGTTAAAACCAGGCAATGACATAATAGCAGTTGACACTAAAGCCATTTTTAACTTCTGAAAGCCTTTGAGCTCAATTAGTCAACTGATCTGTATATAACATTTGATGAACCTGTAATAACCAGATAGCTACTTGATTTTGGTTGGTATTGGCAACTATTAACACTGTGTCATCCTTTTTATTGTTAGTTACTACTCCCTATTAAGTTATAAATACTCACTTTTCTTGCTCTAAATGTACATTTTCTCTCCTTTACAAATAAAGAATAAGCATTTAGTGTTTTGAGAACAATTTCCGAATTTCGCAACTTGTGACACTCCTATAAATTCTTAAACACAATTATCCAAATCATTACCAAAACATCCTATTAATCATCAAATTCTTCATTAGTCCCAAAAGAGAGGATTCTTTGTCAAACATAAAAACAATATATTCTATCCAACACAACTATCCAAACTGTCACATTCAAATATATATATAATCGAATAACTTTATACAATTAAACTACTAGCCCCACCTAATCTCCACTCTATCAGTCTCGTACACTATGGTTATCGGCAATCACTTGATCTCCTAAAAAAATAAAATGTTAAGGGGTGAGCTGCCTACTCAGTAAGGATAACCGACCGTACCCTTAAAATCAAATAACTCAATAAATAATTATAACATTTAGTCAACCGATTATAACATATATATAATAGGAATGTTTATAACATTACTCATTCTAATCCAAACAATTAATAAACATCTCAAAACTTTTACCAAACAACGATTAGCAGTCATATTAATACATAACTGCCATTTATGCTTTATTCCATCATAACTGAATTGCCAAGGTCCTGCTTAGCATAGTAGGCTTATATTCAATGATCTATCAGCTGATCTCATTTCATAAAAATCTCTCACCAAATGGAAATGTAGTTAAATGTATAAATATCAGCACAGGGTACCTCAATCTCTCTTAACACCCCAGTACTACTCCATTATCTAGCTATTGACACAGAATCTCCCCAAGACTCAAGATATCCTAGTACTACTCTGGTATTTAGCTATCAGCATAAGACATCCCCTTGACTCAGGATGCCTCAATATATACTCCATGGGTAGATACCTAGCCATTACCTGCTCATATCAACACAATGTATCCATCTAAAACCATCAAATGTAACCTATCCTAGGCAAGTCACTAATTCTCGATTTTTACCAATTATTCACAATATATTATCAACCAATATCTATTTAATTAGCACATTTTCTATCGAATAACAAGCAATTCATCTTATAAAACGTAACAGATTATAAAATTATAAACATGAAACACCTTGACTTTGTTAATTATTAGTAAAATAAAATAAACATAATTCATGTATGTCATTATTAATCATTAATTTAATTAATGACTAATTCAAAATATAATTTATTAATAAAAAATGGTATTCTATTTTAAGAGAAAATTCTAAAGTTATCCTAACCTCAATTTCGTACTCAACTAATTTATAGTCCAATTTACTCCTTAATCGAACCATCAGACCTAGACATTACAAATTTCTATTAGACTAATTCACAAAAAATTTCTGACCCGAATACACTTAATAATCCAACGTTATTCTCTTTTCTAATTTACTCTTAATTATAAAAATAATATCCTTACTAACCTAACCATTATAATTACTAAAATACCTTTAACTAATTAAAAATCCTATTTTACCCTCATCCATTTCAAATAATACCAAAAATGCCCTTCTAGGAAGTAAAATACAGATTTACCCTTCACTATTTACTTTTCCTATTCTACCCCCACATGCAACTTAAATTTTCCAAAGATGTCAGTCACCTTCTTCACCCTCTCCTCTTCTCCTAACTACTCTTCTTTTATCAATTTTCCAGCTACATTTTCTCCATTTTTATCCTTTCATGCAACTTCAAATATTATCCCAAACAACTACAACATGCAATCCAACTATAGACTAGTGTAAGATGATCAAAAATCACAAAAAATTCAAAAAATTGCAACTAGAAATTTACCTAAGTGTGATGGATTTTGGGGTTGTTAATCTCCACAACTTCCTCCAATTTTTCTGCAACAAAATGCAATAAGGGAACTTATGTGGGAAGTGTTACATGCAAATGAAAAAAGGTGTTTTTAGAGATACTTATCAGCTAGGAAATGAAAAGAAAGATGAAGCAAGAAGGTGGTTATCAATGGTTCTCTTAAAATTTCCAGATGCTGTCTTTTATGCATGTTTAATGGTTTGTGGGTTGGGTTGGGCCGTTGGGTAAATATAAGTGAGCTTCACAGATCTCCTCCTCTTAAAAGAATTTCACCCTCAAAATTAAATTTCGTACCTGAGGATCCAAACAAATGAGGATATTGAGGTCGAACTTTGTCCTCTACCTCCTAAGTCACCTCTTTTGGAGAACAATGATGACTCCACAAAACTCACACCATTAGAATCTTCCGTCTCCTTAATTTCCTAATTTGTCTGTCGAATATCTCCACTGGCTCCTCTTTGTAAATCATGTCATTTATTACTTTGATCTCAGGCCTCAGTATAACATGATTAGGATCCGATTGGTATCGTTTCAACATTGACACATGAAACAAATCATGAATTTGTGATAACTTTGATGGTAATGCTAATTTGTAAGCTAACGGACCCATATGTATAATTTCATATGGTCAAATATACCTCGAACTCAACTTCCCTCTCCTACCAAACCTTAAAATTCCCCTCCAAGGTGATACCCAAAGAAATACCATATCTCCAACATTGTATTCTATCTCCTGATGATGTTGATCAACATATTTCTTTTGTCGATCCTGAGCTGCCTTCAAGCATTACCTTACTACCTTTATTTCTTCATCATCTTTTAAACCAAGCACCTCTATATCCCAACATATTGGATTTCTAAACTGCCTACTATATAATCCCTCAAATGGTGCCATATCGATGCTAGAGTGATAACTATTGTTATACATAAACTCCATCAAAGGTAGATATCTATCTGAATCACCCTCAAAATTTAACACACAAGTTCTCATCATGTCCTCCAATGTCTGAATCGTACGTTTTAACTGTCCATCCAACTGAGGGTGAAATGCAGTACTCAAATTCAACCTAGTACCTAAATTTATCTATAACTCCTCCAGAATTAAGAAGTAAACCATAGATCGCGATTTGATACAATAGAAATTGGAACCCCATGTAACCTCACAATCTCAGCAATATACAACTTGGTAAGCTTATCTAAGGACTATGCCTAATGTATAGGTAAGAAATGAGCTGATTTAGTCAACCTATCTACAATCACTAGAACTAAATCATATCTATGCCTAGTCTTTGGTAATGCTACCACAAAATCCATTGAAATTTTCTCCCACTTCCATGATAGAATGGTTAAAGGTCTTAATTTTCTTGTTGATGCCCGATGCTCTGCCTTAACCTACTGACAGGTCAAACACCTTGACATAAACTCTTTTACATCTTTCTTCATTATTGGCCACCAGTAATAAGGTCTTAAATCCTCATACATTTTTTAGTACCAGGATGCATAGCATATAATGCACTATGACTTCCTTCAAAATCTCCTCTCGTAATCCATCTACATCCGGTATACAAACTCGCCTCCCAATTACTAACACTTTTTTTGCTCTTACTAGAAAGTTAGTCCCCCTACTCTTTTACAGTCTATCTCTCATCTGCATCATATAAGAATCCTAAGCTTGAGCCTCTCTGATCCTATCACACAAATCTAGTTAGACCTGTAATGTCGCCAATAAACCACTCACATTATCAAAATCCATTTTAACCTCTAGTGCCCTCAACTCCACCAATAGCATCATACTATGTCCACTTAAATTAGCCACTACGTTTAAGCTTTTCCTACTCAAAGACTCTATTATCACCTCTTTCATATAACAATTTATTACAGCTCGATGTTGTGTCAACCAATCTATCTCGAGAATCGTGTTGAACTCCCTGAATTCCATCACTATCAAGTCAACTAATAGCTCCACTTCACCCATCCTCACTAACATTTCCCTCTTTACACTATTTACTGCCACATAGTTTCCTACTGGTAACTGATAGGTGTGCATTAGGATATGTTTTTATAGGTAATTTGACATGTGTTTTCTAGCATAATTGTTGTTTATTGTTCTAGTTTAGGATTCATTTTATATTTTTTTATTAAGTTTGATTTCCATTGTTGTTCTTGTGTGTTTGATACTAATTAAGGGTAAGAATTGACTATTTTGTGTAGGAAAGAAGAGGGAGTAACATGGAGGTTAAACAAAAGATAAAAGAAGAGAAGACAAGAAGAGTGCATCTATGAAAAATTCCCACGTTCATAGGAATAATGCAAATTCCCACGGACGTGGGAATTGTAATTCGAGGCAATTTGCGAGGCTTCATTAAACCTAGGATTTTTTGACTATAAAAACATCATTAAGCCTCCATCTTCAAGAGGAAACGACACCCACTTGTAGAAACACCATGCTTGAGTGAAGAACACATGTTTGGAGCATTGAGGAAGGATTGAAGACAAGGATCATCATCAAGATTAGGCAAAATAGCACATCAACTCCAAAATTCCAAATTTTGGCAAAGAAGAGAAGGAGTCTTTCTATTCAATTTTTTGTCATTTTAACCTCTTCTATTCTTTGTAAAAATGGTTTATTTGATTGTTGATGATGTTATGGAGACCATATTAGACTGATTTCATTTTAGGGATTGCTTTTGAATTATTTTATCAAAACTTCTATTTTATTGAATTGAATACAATTGTCTTTGTTGATTGTTGTTCTTAGTTGTCATCTTACAACAAATCGAGAGAGTGAGTGAGATGTTGGCGACCTATAGACTAGCAATCATCATGTTAATTGAATAGTTAGAAGAGAGATATAGATTAGTCAATTGATCACCCATAGGATAGTTTAATAACTAGTTGAATCGGTATAGTTATTGGGTAAGTTAAGAGATCGTTCAATCGATTCCTGTTAATTCGATTAGGGACAAATAGTTACACCTTGAGAGAGGGTAATTAGTACATTCGGAAATCTAGGGTGAGACACAATTCAATCAATAAAATAGGAGGGAGAAAAAATAAGGAAAAAGTAATCTCTAGCATTTAGATTATTGAATTCAGATTTTCTACAATTGCGATATTGCCCATTGTTTATATTAGTCTCTTTTAATTTTAATTTAATTTTCCAGATTATTTGCATTTCACAATTTAGTTTAATAAATAAAGTTGTGTCTAAATTAAAAGGTGTTTAGGCATCAATCCCTATGGGATCGATATCTGCTCTTTTTACTACAAGTCACAACCCGTTCACTTGCGATTTTTGAGCGTAAAACAAGTAGATGGGTTTTATCTTCAACAAGTTTTTGACACCATTGCCGAGGATTGATTATTGAGCATGATGTTTGATTTAGATTACTTTGATTTAAGAGTTTTTGATACTTTTCCTTGTGTATTTACAGGTGCATAATCACAAGGAGTACACAAAGGACGAAAGAAGCTATAGAGGACGAATTTCCTGACATTAAAAAGCATGAAAGAGAAATAAGAAGGAAAAAGCGTCTAAATTTCTCAAATCAAGATATGGCTAAAGAAGAAGAGCAAGGAAGACCAGAAAGGACACTCATGGATTTCATGAGGCTAGGGTTTAGTCCTCAAGGAGTGGCAAGGCCGGTAGTTCAAGCGAATAATTTTGAGATAAAGTTGACGCTACTCAACATTCTTCAAAACAGTATACAGTTTTACGGGCTATCCAACGAGGATCTGAATGCCCACATCCCAAATTTTTTGGAGATCTATGACACATTCAAATTTAACAAAATGTCTGATGATATGGTGAAGCTGCAACTATTTTCATTCACGTTAAAGGATCGGGCTAAAACATGGTACAATTCTTTGAATCCAGACCAGATCACGACTTGGGAGCAACTCACCTAAGCATTCCTTGCCAAATATTTCCATTTAACAAATTCGATGAGGATTATCAAGGAGATAACAAATTTTCTATAGAGTGACGGAGAATCTCTCTAGGAAGCTTGGGAGAGATTTAAAGAACTTCAAAGAAGCTGTCCCCATCATAACCTCCCGATGGAATTTCTGCTTCAAACATTTTATAATAGAGTTAATCCGAGCACAAGGGGCACAATTGATGTAGCATCTGGAGGTTCATTGATGAGGAAGACGGTGGAAGCAGCTCATGATTTATTGGAGGAGTTGGTAAGTAATAGTTGCATGTGGTCAAGCGAGAGGAGTAGATAAGGACAGAAGGAACAAAAAGGTATGATACCTATTGACTCAATTACTGCCTTGAAGGCTCAAATCACAGCTTTGACAAAGTAGCTAAACAACATGCAAGGAGCGTCCACCTCAGCAATTAAGGAAATGCAAGCACAATGTAAGCTATGTGGGCAAAACAACCACAGTTCAGCGGAATGTTCCCTATTGAGAGCTAGCGGGACCGAACAGGTAAGCTATTTAGGCCAGTCGCAACGAGGTAATAACCCATATTTGAATACATATAATCCGGGTTGGGAAAACCACCTGAACGTTTCCAGGAGTAATAATAATGCAGGTGGCCAACAAAGACCACAAGGACCGCCAAGATTCCAGCAAGAGCGAATCAGAGTGTTGGAAAATAAGTTGGACAAGTTTATGGAGATGTTTAATTCCAAACTAGCAATTCAAGTAGAGAGTCAAAAAAAGATGCATGAAAGCCAGGAGGAATATCAATAGAGGATGGAGGCAAATTTTGAGCAGATTGTGAAGAACCATGCCTCATCAATCCATAATTTGGAAGTCCAAGTATGTCAACTTACTGATGCTTTATTTTCTCAAAATGCAAGTTGATTACTGAGTAATAATGAGGTTATTCCAAAGAGCAACTCAAAGTAATTACACTTCGGAGTGGCAAGCAAATGGAAGAACCAAGTGTAAAAAAAGACGGCTAAGAAAAAGAGAATAGCACAGAGATAGAAGAAGAAAGGAGAGAGGGCAGGCCGTATGTACCACCACCACCATACAAGCTCAAACTACCATATCCACAAAGAGTGAAGCAACATCAGGTGGATACCTAACTTTCCAAATTTTTAGAGAAACTAAAGAAGCTACAGATTAATTTGTCATTGGTGAAAGCTTTGGAGTGCATGCCCAAGTATGCGAAGTTTTTGAAGGATATACTCACGCACAAACATACTTGGGAAGACAATCAGACAGTTACATTGACAGAGAACTGTAGTTCTATTATTTCAAGTCAAATGCCTTCAAAGTTGAAAGATCCAGGGAGCTTTACTATTTCATGTGTTGTTGGTGATTTTGAATTTTCCAAATGTTTATGTGATTTAGGTGCAAGTATTAATTTGATGCCTTTGTCTATTTTCAGGAAATGGGGATTATGAGAGGTCAAGTCGACTTCCATGCTGATTCAGCTTGCGGATCAATCAATAAAAAGGCCATTTGGAGTTGTGAAAGACGTATTGGTTAAAGTGGATAAATTTATAATTCTGGTTGATTTTGTTGTGTTGAATTTTGAAGCTGATAAAAATTGTTCATTAATTTTGGGTAGGCCCTTTATGAATACTGGTAGGGCATTAGTTGATGTTCATGAAGGAAAACTTGTGTTGAGAAT
>JANQAP020000103.1:455745-466045 GCA_026874005.2 Erythroxylum coriaceum
TGCATAAATGAATGCATGAACATAGCAAAACACTTTTAGGCATTCCTAACCTGTTCCAATTGACTAAATTACCCTTCCCATAGGTGAGGGGATGTTACAGGTGAGATATAGAGAGTGTTTAGTTTCTGACACTAACCCTCTTGATGGTTTACCTAGTGTTTTTGCTTCTCTTTTATAGGAATATACTGATATCTTTCCTGAGGAGATGCCTAAGGGACTGCCACCCTTAAAAGGCATAGAGCACCAGATTGATTTTGTGCCTGGAGCTCAGATTCCGAACCGCCCAGCTTGTAGGAGTAATCTTGAGGATACAAAGGAACTTCAAAAGCAGGTGGGTGAGTTACTGGAGAAGGGACATGTGAGGGAGAGTTTGAGCCCTTATGCGGTGCCTATGTTGCTGGTGCCGAAGAAAGATGGGACCTGGAGGATATGTATAGATTGCAGAGCTATCAACAAAATCACTATAAAGTATCGCCATCCTATTTCTATATTAGATGATATGCTTGATGAATTGCATGGTGCATGTATCTTTACCAAAATTGATTTGAAAAGTGGATACCACCAGATTAGAATGAAACCAGGAGATAAATGGAAAACTACTTTCAAAACTAAATATGGGTTTTATGAGTGGTTAGTTATCCATTTGGTTTAACTAATGCACCCAGCACTTTTATGAGGTTGATGAATCATGTGTTGCGTGCATTTTTTGGAAAATTTATGGTTGTTTACTTAATGACGTATTGATATATAGCACTAATTTTGATGAGCATGTCGTGCATGTGAGATGTGTTTTGGATGTATTGAGATAGGAGAAATTGTATGCGAACCTTAAGAAGTGTACTTTTTGTATTGATAGGCTTGTATTCTTAGGGTTTGTAGTCAGTTCTAGGAGAGTTGAGGTTGATGAGGAGAAGGTGAAGGCTATCTAGGAATGACCGACACCTAAGAGTGCCAATGAGGTGAGGAGTTTTCATGGACTTGCTAGTTTCTATAGGAGGTTTGTGAAAGATTTCTCTAACATTGCTGCTCCTTTGACTGAAATAGTCAAGAAGGAGAAAGGGTTTACATGGGGTGAGGAACAAAAGCATATGTTTAATTTGTTGAAAACAAAATTGTGTTCTGCTCCTATTCTGTGTTTACTTGACTTTGAGAAAGCTTTTGAGGTTGAATGTGATGATTCTGGTACTGGTATAGGTGCTGTGCTTTTGCAGGAAAACAAACTACTAGCTTATTTCAGTGAAAAACTAAGTGGTACACAACTCAATTATCCGACCTATGATAAGGAGCTTTATGCTGTGGTAGGAGCATTAGAGGTGTGGCAACATTACCTTCAACCTAAAGAGTTTGTCATTCGGACGAATCATGAGTCCCTAAAGCACTTGAAGGGACAGGGCAAGCTGAGCAAGAGATATGCCACTTGGGTGGAGTTTCTAGAGACATTTCCGTATGTACTACATTACAACCAAAGGAAGGAAAATGTGGTAGCTGATGCTTTATCTAGGAGGTATTCCTTAATTTCTACTCTTAGTTCTAAATTGTTAGGATTTGAGCAGCTTAAGGACATGTATACTTCTGATGATGATTTTTCTAATGTGTATGCTACTTATGAGCATGTTGCATTCTAAAAATTTTATAGGCATGATGGATATTTATATCGTGGTAATCAGCTGTGTGTGGCTAATTGTTCTTTGCGTGCTTTATTTGTGCATGAGGCCCATAGTGGTGGTTTGATGGGTCATTTTGGGGTTATTAAAATCTTGGATATTTTGCATGAACATTTCTATTGGCCTGGTATACGCAAGGATGTTGAACGTTTATGTGCCAAATGCATTGCATGTAGACAGGCAAAATCTATTGTTAAACCCCATGGATTGTATACCTCTTTTCCTGTGCCTACTGAACCCTGGGTTGATATTTCTATGGATTTTGTTTTAGGACTACCTAGAACAAAGAAGGGGTATGATAACATCTTTGTTGTTGTTGATCGATTTAGTAAGATGATGCATTTCATTGCATGTCATAAGACTGATGATGCTGTGATTGTTGCTGATTTATTCTGTAGGGATATTGTTAGATTTATGGTAATCCTAGGTCTATTGTTTCGGATAGAGATGCTAAAATTTTGAGCCATTTTTGACGTGTTCTGTGGGAAAAGTTGGGTACTAAATTGCTTTATTCTACTATTTGTCATCCACAGACAGATGGACAGACTGAGGTTGTTAACAGATCCTTAGGTACCTTGTTGTGTGCTGTAGTTGGTAAAAATTTGAAAACTTGAGGTGATTGTTTACCATTTATTGAGTTTGCATATAATAGATGTGTGCATTCCACCATAGGTTATTCATCTTTTGAGTTTGTATATGGTTTTAATCCTTTGACTGTCTTGGATTTGGTATCTTTACCCTTACATGAGTTGTCTAGTACAGATGGTAAGGGGAAAGCCGAGATGGTGAGGGACTTACATGTGAAGGCGAGACAGAACATTGAGCGTAGAAACAGGGTGTATGTGAAGCATGCTAACAAAGGGCGAAAGTTGGTGACTTTTAAACCTGGAGATTGTCTTTGGGTGCATCTGAGGAAGGAGAGGTTTCCTACCCAACGGAAATCCAAGCTAGATCCTAAGGGTGATGGTCCTTTCCAAGTGTTGGAGAAGATAAATGACAACGTCTACAAGATTGACCTGCCAGGTGAGTATTCTGTTTCTGCAACTTTTAATATTACTGATATTTCTCCTTTCGATATAGATTTAGATTCAAGGATGAATCTTCTTGAGGAGGGAGGGGCTGATGTGAGCAGGAGTAAGGACCACCATGGAGATGGCGTGCGTGATGAGGACGTGCTTGTCATTCCAGTTAGATCTATGTCCAGAGCTAGGACCGAGAGACTCAAGGAGGCTCTCTATGCGCACGTGGGCCAATTTGTGGAGAGGATAGAGTGCACCAAGCCTATTGGAGGAGAGCTATCTGAATTACAGCCCAAATTGATTCATTTATCTCAAATCTTTAGATTAGATTCACTTGGGACTTGAAGACCATTGTATTGGGCTACACATTATTACTTAAGCCAAGAGGAGAGGCGCGCCTATGATCAGACTTGGGAGCGCGTTGGATCAGGCCTAGGTGTGTTTTTTTATTATTCTAATCTAGACTTGTTTTAAGTTATTTATATTTTGGGTTTCCATGTATTTTAAGCCCAAGTATTTTAGCGTTAAGTCTAGGTATAAATACTTATGTTTTAAGGTTTTGGAGGAACTTTTGATCATATTAATTCTTGTGTGCTACTGGCCATCTTGAGAGGAGAAACCCCTCTTGTTCTTTTTAACTTAGGAATTAAACATCACTTATCAACGGAATCAAATTGTGGCGTGATTTTGATCCTAAACAACTTTCTTCGTTTGTTCTTTACTTGTTATCTAGGTTGCTCGAGACAAGTTCTTCGTGAGGTCTAGTAGGTGAATTTGAAAACTTACATATCAGATTTAATTTAGTTAATTCGAATCTATCCTCTTCTTCTTTCCTTGAATTCGAACTTTTCAATCTTTCAATTCCATGGTGCATGTTATTGGGTGTGCCCAATAACCCAACTTTAAAAGAATTCTAGTTCTTGCCATATCAATGCAAGGCGTAAGTCCTAATATTTTGGTTAAGGGATTTGCTCTTTGGTCTCATCAATACTTGGGTGATATTTTATATTTATCACACACACACATATATATATAGATTATGGACAACTTAATTAAATTGAGTCTATGTCCATAGCCACCCTTAAAATGCATCTAATGTATGTATCACACAAAGGAGGTTTAATTGAGGATGTGACTAGACTATGCATCAAAAGTTCGTAATTCGATTCAACTCTTGAACCGAATCGGGTACTAGAGTTAGTCTAGACTAATTCGAATTATGAATGTGATTTGATTAGGAACCCTAAAATTCAATTATTTTGATGTCCAAATTAAACACTTTAATTATATTATACATGCCTTTTTCTAGTCACACTAGAAATGCTATGCTCTACTTGGATTAATTCTAAATTAATCCCTAGGGTTTTCAAAATTCTCATACATCAATTAGTCATCTATATAATTTCGACACAAGCCAAAAATATCTTGAAGGCCAAAATCATCAAAATAAATTAGTTAATCTACTAGACACTAAAAGGACTGATTTGATGTTCGGAAAATTTTCGAAAACCTAATTTCAAGCACATGCACTAAGCATACTACTACCATCAAAATAATACATTTCTTATCTCATAAAAACTTTAATAAGGTCTTATAATCGAAACACATACACCATAAGTCATTAATTAAGTCAACTCCATCAGTTTTCAAAAAGTTGACCAATGTTGACTTTGATTTGATTTATTAATTGAATCAAATTCAATTAATTTTGGAAAAATTCCAAAGTCTTATACACATTCTAAGTGTGCCTAATAAAAAATTCCAGAAACTAATTCCTAGGAATTATTTATTAACTAAGTGGAATTAGCTAGCACATCACATGTCTATGACACTTATCATAGTACTTCTAACACTAGTCATACTCTACATCATGCATGCATAAGATAATCACTTTAACAACAAGTGTCATACATCTCATACACGTGGAAACATCTTATCTTGTATGTGTATGCTTAAAATTCATAAAAAATTTTTTTATAAAAATTAATATGGAATTTACAAGCATGAATGTTCATCATATTTCCAGAATTTCCCATATCTTCATAGATGCATCAGGTTGAAACTAAATTTGTAATAAAATACCAAATGACATTTAATTGCATCTTCCTTTAATAGAAACATAAGATAAAACCTTATAAGCATTTCTATGAAAGAAAATCAGAAAAAATTTTCTAGAATTATTACGAAAATTTCAAAATTAACACATGCATTCAGTTTTGCAGAAATTCCCATAAACCAATATATGAATAGACTGGATATTAATTCGAAATAAAATAGAAAATGACACTCAATTGTAATTTCCTTTGACAAAAACATGATATAACACCTTATAAACATTTTTGTGAAAGAAAATAAAAAAAACAATTTATACAAATTATTCCAAATCAACATACATGTCAGTCACAACCTAGTAAACACTTTGCACATGTTCAATACATCATCTAACACATGCATAAACTTGCTTTGATACCATTGTTGAGGATGCTATGGATTCATGCATCATATGCATGACAATACAGCAAAAGTGTCGGAATCTAAATTCTAATCACATGATAACCTGAAACTCCAGAAACACACATGCATGCATGAGATTCATAAGAACATGAAATTTAAAGAGTTGTACCTTTTAATTTCTCCTCCTTTCTTAATTTTTCTCCTTGTTTGGGTTGTTGAAAACACCAAACCCTTCTTTAATCACCCAAGAACACACAAAGCTGAAGAAGAAACAATATGTAAGGGTGATTTGAGCACCAAACTAGATGAGTTCAAGTAGATGCTTAAATGGAGAGAAAGAACAAAACTACGTTGCATACAATTTGATTCATGCAACAATTGCATAAAATGCATGAACAAGACTTAAGACACTTCTCTCTCACTTTAGAACTCTTATAGAGCCCTTATCCTCTCACTTAAGTGTGTAACAGCTTGTTAAAACCCCCTGTACATAAGTGAAGAACTCACTTATGTACATAAATCATGCCTTCGGTCACAATCGTGGCCCACTTAAAAGATAGCCTCGCCTTTAGTCATGATCCTGGCCTATGAGCCATGATCATGGCTTACTTAAAACTAGCTATACACACTTTATTTTTCGTTTGATCTTTTATGCGTATAACCCTTAGGTTCCCGGTTATTTTAGGCACTTAAATCAATTCTTAACTCGAGCAAATAATGGATGGTTTCATGTCATTTGAATTAACACTTAATTTAAGCAAATCATGAAGGGTTTTATAATGCCAATTTATGGGAATTTAAGTGGATTAATACATAAACTCTTTGATAGTTAATTATCCGACTTACGAACCTTTCTATAGACAATTATCATGCAATTTGTCCCTTCACCATTCTATACCCCACTTGGTTCAGAGTATGAGTTTTATATCAACTCCTACTAGACTGACTACGTCACATTTAGTCCAAGTGATGTTAGTTCTTATCCTGAGATCTCATTACTCCATGTGTCATTGAAGACTCTCTTCAGGACACATAACTGCTCTGGCTAGAGACTCTTGAGTAATGACCCTAATAAGAGGCCGTGGGTATCATCTCCTTCTATCAAGAGTGGTGAATCTTTTATTGGCTACCTAATTACCTTTGAATACCAATAGTTGTACCCAATCATCACCCTATGAGTGACCTTGTCTTGAGGCAACAAGGAATGATGTCAAAGCATATGATAAGTATCCAAGGTATCCTTGAGTACCTCAAGTCAAAGGATATTTGCACTATTGCTATGATGAGATTAATCATTGAAATTTGATAGATCATCTATATGATAATCTCATAGCGGGTCATCCGATGTACTTACTACTCTTAGTAAGCATCCACATGTTAACTCTAAACATCTCATGTTTATAGCTTGTGAGATCCACTGCTTGATCAAATCAAGGAGTATAATAAGTGCTAGTCTATCTGGATTAATAATGTCCTATTTTATTAATCCTATGACTAGGGATTATTTCGATACTAACGTAGTTGCACACGATAGGAATCTCATTATTATGATCTCATCATGATTTCCTTCATGCTATATTTTGTATCATAGACTTCATTAATTCGATTTAAGATCAACATCAATTCATATATAAACGAATATCAAATTAATGAAAATTGCCTTTCGCTTTATTAATTACAATAAAGGCTGTATAAAAGTGCTAAAAGTGATTGCCTTTAGAGCACTACTCTAACAATTATTATTATTGTGTGTTTGTGTTTGTGTTTGTGTTTGTGTGTGTGTGTGTTTATATATATATATATATTAAACATAATAATGAGCGATCTTAATTTGGTCACTAAGGTGCTACCAAAAAAGTTATTAATGTGAACCATATTTTCTTGGCATAACCTATCATATCTCTTGGAGTCTCACATAACATCAACTGTAATGCACAAGTCAAGAAGTTCTTTTACACAAGTCACATGCCTCACAGTTTTTGTATATTGAGCCATAATATATTTCTTAAAGAATATCATAATTTTATGTAGTGAGATAAGGCCTTTTGCTCTTCCAACATATATTTGATTTCTATACTCCAATTTTCTAAATTATCATTGGTCAAGTTTTCACGTATAGTGAATTCTACAATTAAAATTTTAAGTTCAAAAGTCATTTTCCTTAAACACATAGTTTTTGTAATAACACATTTATTATATAATTGTTATAATTCTTAATTAATCTAATGCAATCCTCTAAATAGAAACTTTAATTGTTTTCTCAATTACTTATGAAATCGCAGGTCACTGAGTTTCCAATCATCACCCTCATAATTGTTAATTAACAATTAACCATTATATTTACAAATTAAAAAAAAAACTCAAGTATGACACATATAACAGATACATATAGAATAACCAACAAGTGAAATAGTAATATATTTCAGTAAATAATTACTATTTATGAATTAACATTTGTAACAATAGTTGCTATAAACAATTAATGTTATGTAGGTATCATTAAACATGAATAAAAAAGTGACTGACACTCTCTAACCAAAATTATAAAATTCGATAAACTTTACTTGGAATTAACTTAATTAGGTCTTTAGATGAATCATTGAAGTTCATATTTACTATTGATAAGTTGCTAAACCTAAGACCTTTAGATACTTCTATTCTCCTATACATTTTCAAAAGAGTTTATAACACCCAACTATGTATGTGAATATGATTAAATAAAGTATTACTCACTATGTTCAACAAATCCCTATGTTAGGGCATAAGCACTTTGCAAAGCCTTAATAAGCGAGCGATAAAGCCTTGATAACTAACAAAGATGAGACCTTGTATCATGTTACTCGCCAATATAACACGTAACATTAGGACTATCCTAGGCACCATGCAACATTGATTCAATTATGTCTTCATAAGGTTCACACAATTTTATTATGATGGAGTTCAAATTGAAATCAGGATTCTCACTACCATCAATTTCCTTAAACAAATTCATGGAAGAATGATACTCAACACTTTTGAATAATAAGTTAAAATGTGTCAAAAGAGCATTAAAAATGATTTTTTGAATCATTATAATGATATTTATTCAAATTAATTAAATAAAATATGGACAAATAATTTAAGAATTAATAAAGGAGAACTGATCAAATGAACTAAGCACTTAATGAGATGTTTTGACTAAACAAATTTTTAAACATGTGAAGATAAAAAAAAAGCGTTTAAAAATAAGTCTACATTATTATATTGATATAAGTTATAAAATGTAGATAAATGATTAAGAGTTAATGCCTTTAATGATAAAAGTCAAAGGTTTAAGCCTCCAAAATTACAAACTTTTTTATCGACATCCATCCATTCATTGATCCCGTTCGCGTTAGCCAATATCGACAGTGCCGCCACCAATCACTGCTGACTCGTTGGCTATGGATATCTACACAACAAATATGGTTCCCTTTACCAAAAGAAAATACAAACATGGTTTTAAATTGTGTTTTGGTTTTTGTTTCAAGTAACCTATAAGTTTAGAAATCCCGGCTAGAAAATAGAGTTAATAAAATGACCAGACTTTGTTTTCTTAAAATAAAACATCTCAAGTAAAAATACCAAAGTTCACTTCATAAACACTTTTATGTAGCATGCACGTTGAAAGCATGCTTTTAAGATGACTCTTTTTTTTCTTTATACTGAGAAAATGTTTCTTCTTTATACCATTAAACCATATCCAAAAATAACATAATGCTTGATGTATTTTGTTTTAGAGAAGGCAAACATAGTACTTATTTAATTGAACATAAAAGGAGCTATAAAATGAGAGTCCTTTTTGTTAATAAAAAACCATGTTCATGTATGCACATATTTTATAAAAATAACATCCAAGTGGGCAACGGTTACCTATAATTCTTTTGTAAATCCATCCATCCTATGTGATCAGTTCGACTTGCTATGCCTAGAAACTATATATGTAATAGTTTGGAGCATTCATAATATTTTATAGCCTTGATTAAAGTAAAAAAATGAGTCCTTATTTTTGCTTATTTGTGGACTCTCATAAAGAATAAAAAAAAGCAAAATATGAGAATTTTGTTGTTCTTTATAAAGTTAAGAGTGAGTCTTATTTTACTTCATTTTATTTTATATGAAAGTTAAATGGGCCATATTTTACTTCATTTTTTTTATAAAAATAAAAATGAGTCATATTTTATTATTGTCCTTAACTAAGCTGCCCTGGGTTGGAGTTTAGCCTTACGGTAATAAGCAACAAGTTAATAAAAATCCACGGCCTTAATTAGTGATGCAATCAAATAATGTAGGACCATTTCTATCTCGTTAATTTTGCATTGTTTCGATCTTTGAGGCTTTGCTATAAAGCTCTAAACCTCTGACGTAGGTGTGTAGTGTCTTTGTGTGCTCGGTACAAGGTTTTAGGCCTCACAGTCTGATGTTGCTACTTTTTACACCATTTCTATGAAAACAAGTGCGTGTTTCCCTGCTTTTCATGTTGTTGATCAGACCTTTGTTTACTATCACTACAACAAAAACATACATTTCGCGTCGTTTTGAAAGTAGACATCGCGAATTGTAGGAGGCTTTCGTGATGTTTGAAAAAACGTCACGAAAAGAGCCAGGATTCTGCGACGTTGTATGCAGACGTCGCGGATAAATGAAGTTTTTGGCGTCATTTTGTTAGAAAGACGTCGCAAAATAGTAACGCGACGTTCTGGTGAATTAAACGTCGGGAAAGGCCAGGTCCACATTGCTCCCCTCGCCCCCACCAGAATGACGTCGTGTTGCCAGAATGATGTCGTGTCGTTGGCCCAACACGACGTCATTTTTATATTCTTGAAAGTTAAACTCCCGCCCTCCAACTAGATGAGATGACATCGTGTCCCCGCCCCCTATAACGACATCGTCTCATCTTCTGTGTAAATGAAAAATAAAGGTAGCTCAGTCTCCCGCATTTAGCTCTGTTGCCTTCCCTCTTCCTCGAGCCACCTTCCCTCTCTCATCTTCTATCGCACTTAGAATCTGTGGAGGTTGCTTCACTAGTTGACGTCCCTCTTTCGTCTACAGTCAGAGTGCATGTGCGTGTTGGTTGAGGTAAGTCATTCAACTACTTTGCTTGCGATTAATGTCGGGTAAAATGTTAGTTTTTGAGTCGATTGA